>JBAWJQ010004603.1:0-119398 GCA_037783105.1 Bactrocera zonata | reverse complement strand
GCAACAACAAAACAACAACGGCTTACAACAGTTAAGTGAAAACGCAAATGGCCAAACGCACACATGCGCACATACAAACACATAGTTTGCTCGTAAAAGCGGCCACCACAGTAAAGGACACAGCGTATGAACTTTATGTAGTGACAGCGATTACAAGGATTCAATTTTTACAAGCCGACAAATAAACCTGCGCAGGGCCCACAGAGTGGACGCGAAAAATGTGAATAAGTGAAATAAGAAGATTGCATAAAATAATCATAAAATGAAGGACAATCAATGTGCCGAATATAGCCGAAAAAGGGAGATTTTTAAAGTAAGCTCCAACACCATGACGTCTGTATGTATGTAGTGAGGGCGGAGGGGCTGTTGGCGGCATATTGAATTCACACGAAAGGCGTTCTACAATCACATTTAATATCGTAAAATTAACGAGTTGCTCTCTCAACGTAAAGGCATCCAGCCAGCTTAATAGCCTAAGAAGGGAAATAAGAGCGAAAAGTGAATAACGGAACTTAAAAGATGTGCTTGCAAGCGTAAATTGTATTTCATTTTGTTTTTAAGATTGTGGGGCAATAATCGCGCAAAGATTACGGTGTTAATAAGAAAGGTTTCCGCGTATTCTTGCTATTGCTGATTACTCTGCGACATACATCCTTCAGTCAGTGCGATTGGCAGCAGAGATCCTTTGTGATATTAATTAAATTTAAGGTCTTTGAATTCATCTTTTTATTGAAAAATATATAAACTCTGACTTTATCCTTAGTGTACAAGCTGATAACTTTTCAGATGCCAAAGTGATCACGATTTAGCAAAATATTCATTAATACGGACATATTGCGAAATTTTTGTAAAAAAAAATGTTTGTGTCCAAGTAAGGAAGTATTGTCCCGATTCAGCAATTTTTAATCTACAGAGATGCTATTATCAGAAGATGATTTTCTCTGAATTTAAATTGTATGGAATGTATGGGATATTGACTTATATTTCCGGTAATAAGTCAACTATATCTACTCGGTTCCACATATAAGGTCCCTTGGGGCTTAACCAGTTTTGGTTAGACTTGGATAAATGTTGGTCATAAAGTGGCATACTTTAAAAAAATTCGAGGAATGACAATTAAGTAATGAGATTGATTCCATAAAAACCGTATATTTGAAAATTATTCTACAAACTCTGCCACCCCCTTCAAATTAGTCCCTTGGGCAGCAATACAGCGATTCCAGCGCGTTTTCTATGCTTCGTAACATTTCTGGAATGCTTCGACTGGGATGTCCGCGAGTACCCTCGTCACGGCCGCCTGGATGTCCGTAATCGACTCAAAATGGGTTCCTTTGACCACCGGTTGTTGCAACACGGCGATCCCTTTAGAGGCCAAATACTGGGACACGCTGAGGGCGGTGTGGCACGGCGCGTTGTCGTGATGAAGGATCCAGTTACGAGCGATGTCTATGCGCCTGTTGACCCTGTTGACTCGTTTTCGCAATCTTTCGAGTTCTTGGTAATAGTAGACTTGATTCACAGTTTTCCCCGGTGGAACGAGTTCTTTGTGGACGATTCCACGGCATCAAATAAGGCAATAATCATCCTTTTCACCTTCGACTTGCTCATGCGATTTTTTTTCGGGCCGGTGGCGCGCGGAGACAACCATTGTGAGCTTTGGCGTTTGGTTTCCGGGTCTAAGAACACTATCACCATACACTCTTACAATTTTAGCGTACGTTTCCGAAGCTGTTTCGCCCAATCTGGCGCAAAATTTTATCGCGACGCGTTGCTCTTGATTTCGTTTTTCCATTTTTTTAACGAACCCTATAAACACACGTCTACTCAACTTGACGCAGCAGGCGAAATAAACAAGCTAGATCGATGGTACATATATCAATGGAGAGGGGAGGGATGCCGAAAGCAGAGAAAGGGAATTTCAAGGTCACAGGTTTACCACAAGCGCGGCAATAATATCAGTCTCACTACTTAATTGTCAAACCTCGTAATTATTGCAAACTTTTATCCCATTGTGTTAACTGATTCTTGACTTGCACACTGTTATATGGGAAGTAGGCGTAGTTGTAGTCTGATTCGTCCATTTTCACACTGTGATATAAGAATGGGAGAAGTATGCCACGAAATGTATTTAGTGGAAATCAGTAGCGTAGGTCCCGAGATATGCCATTTTACCTACGGCTACTATAATTTGGTAGAAGAATCGGCTAAATCGAAGTTGGCTACCGTAGTTTTAGTGGTATATTTATTTTAGTGAGATATGGTATTTTGATATGGACGGAGCAAATAAAATATATATTTCTTTTAATTTGTTTAATTTAAGTTTATAAAATTTCAGAGACAAGACGTAAACGTTTATAGTGCCTGCGAACACCCATTTTCAATTTCAGTATATGTGGTGGTAGCATCTTCTTATACATAGTGATTAGCTATGAAATATTGTGCTTTCGAAAGAAAACTTCCATGTTTCATAGACGAATATTGCTTGTATCAAGTTTCTCGAACTATATTTTATACACACAAATTTAATGT
This sequence comes from Bactrocera zonata, assembly GCA_037783105.1. NCBI lineage: Eukaryota > Metazoa > Arthropoda > Insecta > Diptera > Tephritidae > Bactrocera > Bactrocera zonata. The sequence goes on along the minus strand of JBAWJQ010004603.1, from coordinate 116,869 downwards.
CAACTTCTAGGTTCACTTGTTTTGTTAATTTCTACTTTTTTTCGCTCCGCTATTCATAGATGACGCAGTTGAACGGCAACCATGCAAACATTTTTTTCATTATGTCGTCATGTTCATGTACGTGAATAGATGAGTTGAACGAAACAATTTCGTGAGGCTAGGGAAAGTTGTGCCACTTTTTCAAGTCACTGGAACGTAAACTTTTTGAGTTTATCGGAGCTTTGACCGTAAAAGTTTCATCTAAATATATAGATATGGTAAAGATTGGGTCAACAAGTTTAGTGATTGCTGTTAATTTTTTGTACCGGTATATTGCCTGCAACATCATTTTCATTAAAATTTCTTTATAACATTTTTCAATATACAATTTAAACCTACATATGTATAAGGTGCGTTCCAAAGTAAACAGGACTTTTTGAATCTAGCGCCATATATATGATTAGAAGTGAAGTTATTGCATTTTAAGTGTCAGGATGTTTGTGTTAAGAAAATGAGCTTCGAACAAAGAGCCAATATTAAATTTTGTTTTAAAATTGGTAAAACTTTTACAGAAACGTTTTAATTGACGAAACAAGTTTCACACACATTTCACATTTTAACCATTAACCATTCCCCGTATTTACCTGATATGGCACCGTGCAACTTCTTCTTTTTCGAAAAAAATGCATTTGTCCATGAAAGGAAAGCGTTATGCAGACGTAAAGGCCATTCAAAAGACTTGCCCCGGCATACTGGCGGCCATACCGACCAACGAGCTAAAACACTCGTTCGACATGCTTTTGGACTATGCTAAAAGCTGTATTGAAGCAGAAGGAGACTACTTTGAATAAGGTAAATTGATTTTGCCGAAAAAAACATTTGTTCAAAGGTAGGCAGGTCAGATCGAAGTCGAATGTTAGAAATCATTAAGCAATAAGTAATAAAACTGGTAATAATCCGAGTCGATTGAGTTAAATGTGTATACGCAAACCAGATCTTCAGTTATTGATATATCGATTTGAAATTTCGCACACTTTCTTTTTCTCCGAAAGAAGCTTCGTGTTTGACTAAAACGCTTATATTGGATAACTATTGCATATAGTCGCCATGTAAACCTCGTCAAGTTTTTGTATTAACAACTTTCTTTAATTTGACGAAATATAATATCTTTATGAAATTTGTCATAGATTATTTTCCACAGCAGCGATACGATCTGCCGAGAGATCGTTCAGATCGCATCACTGTAGCATGTAGGATACATACGGATTAAAATCAAGTTATTGTATGGAATCTTTTGCTTTGTGAAGGATATTATAGCTTCGGTGAAACGTTGAACGCTCTTTTAGAATTTTTTTTGTTTGGTTGTGACTCCAACATGTAAATTTTTTTGACAAGAGAGCAGCGCACTAAAATATAAGCAAACAACTGGACGAAGACACGCGATTGGTATGCAAGTTCTGTCAATATGATTTCTACTGACAACACTTATCAATTAGCAATTCGGCACCCTAGTAACCAACATACTAATATTGAACAGAACTTCAGCTAAATAATGGCTGTTTTTTTTACGATTGAGTTCACCATTTCGAACGATAAGTAAATCAACAATCGACCATTTTATACCGTCATAATTTGCAGCCTTTGCTTAGGTAAGCTTCGAAAAGATTTTGAAAAACAAATTTGTAATCGCTTACATTTGCATGAATTTTATTCCGACAATGTTTATCCATAAAGTGATCAACAAAAAGTCGATTCAAATTTGCTAAGAGAAAAATAAATTAGACAAATAATAGTCTGTTTTGAACTTGTCACTATTATCCTCAAATTATCTTCAAGGCTTTAGCGTACGCTCGCTTTTATAACGGTTGAAATATACACACTGACAAAGTGCACTCTTAAAAACATAGAAAGTCGCTTATTTCATTACTAATTTGACTTTTGGCTTCATGACATTTTCTCAACTCTTTTTTCGCTGCCTTGAATTGCTGCTTATTTTGTCATTCTCCACAATATACTTGTATGTATGTATGTACACATACAGACAAAACATTGCATTGAATGTTGCTCAAACGCCACGTTGCCTCGTCGCCGTACGCGACGTACAAATGGTGAATGACACAAACCTTTTATTTGCTTAAAACTTATCCACATGTGACTGCAACGCCCCCAGCAACAAATCTATACACGGCGCATAGTGGTAAGAGTACTGGCGGGATGTGGAAACCGGCAGGATATACAGTTCCATTTTTTACACTGTTCAGCTGCTGAATTTTCACTTTTGCTGACACAGACAAAGGCAATCATTTTGAATTCCATTAAATGCGTACAATAACTGTAAAAGCGATGCGCACTTTCGGCCATATAATCTTTTATTTATCTTCTTTTTTCTGCATTCGCGATTTTTACGCTAAAAACAACGGTGTTTTCCTTGTCTCTTTAGCGGTTTTATTTTTACAGTTTCATTGCGCTTTTTACTGCGGCTTGCGAATTTATCCACTGATGACATTTTGTCTTTTTTGCCAGTTAAGAATGAAGATATCAAATTTAAATTGCTGCAGTTTCGTGAAAAATGCAATGACTTTGATTTTTTAAGCGAAGGACAGTAAAAAATTACCAAATACCGTTAGCGGACCTTTGCAAATGTTATGAGGAGACAGACGTAATGAAGTTAATTTCCTTGACGGCGCAGATTGCCTTCATTCAAAAGCAGAACAATGTTAACTTCGGCTGCAGCGATTCTTTACAAGAACTTGAATTTGAACGGTCAGTTTGTATGACAGCGCACTTGTCCAACCGCAGTATTTGAAATCATGCTGGAGTTCGGCAAAGAAAACATTATGTCGTCTCAACAAATGAAGGCTTTAGAGGAAGACACACCACTGGCCCTTCTTCCAAAAAGTTTAATGCTACTCTCGGCAGAAAGGCGGACAGAAGTGATTCCACGGTTGACCTATTACTGAGGGGCAGCACTATCGGGTAGTAAACTGACGGTCCGATAACATGGCATTGGAGCAGGCACTGCGAGACCGCATACCGAATTATACATACCAATGGGATGTTTTCCGAGCATTTTCAAACAGAAGCTATACTCAGCGATAGTCAAGCGGCACTAAAAGAGATCTCAGCTTATGAAGTCAAATCGCTATTAGTGGAGAAGTATATAGTAAGACTAAATCGCTTATCAGTTTGCGACCGTGTACACCTAATCTGAGTGTCGGGTCATAAAGGGGTAGCTGGCAATGAGCTGGCCGACGATCTAGTTCGCTCTTCAGTGATTTTCAGGATGATAATGCTAGACACACGCCATCAAGGAGTTGTTCCGCACGGCGGAGAAAGTGGGGAGAGAACGGCACTGGCAACAGGAATGCTCACCCCAAGTTACTATTGTGAGGTTACAACCAAGCAAGGTTTAGTGACATGATCAACCTCCCCCGAGACAAATTCCGTTTCCTTGTCGCGCTCTTTATTGGACAATGAAGGCTCAAGAAACACCTGTCCTACATGGGCATAGTCTCTTGCGCAAACTGGTGGTTTTGTGGCATGCAACCGGAAACTCCAGAACACCTGATTCTAGATTGTTCAGCGATTCGCAGAGGCAGGGTCAAGGCCCTTGGATCTATCAACGTGGTCCCTGTCCATCCATAATCGAGCCCAACGAGATGCTGAAATTTTTTATAATAAAGGAGAGGAGAGGGCACAATAGACCATAGGTCACTGTGCAAAACCTATATTATTCTCTATCTTCTATGAGATCAGAGCATTTTTTTCGGTAGTTGTGTCACTGATTGAGGCAATAATCCATGCTAAATTTCATGCGGATATTTCGTTAGATGAAAAAATAAACTATTCAACGCTATTCTCCAATGCTTAGCAAGTCGAGTACAGCTAGTTACAGGTATACCAAACAAAAACAATAAGCGTTAAAACTGTATAAGGTAGCCAACTATCTTAAATTAGAAGACATTTTTATTTACGAGCAAAATGTTCGTAAGTGAGACATCAAGTTTTTTCCACAATGCCGAAGACAACGTCGTTACTCCCCTAAAGTTTTTTACGAAAGTCACAAAAATGCGCGAATTAACTTAACTTCAAAAATGTAAGATCCGGCATATATTTAAAATGTCGGGGTAAGTCCCTATAACTATACAAACAATATTACAGTACACATAGCTTAAGTATTGAAAGAAAAATGTATATACGTTTTAATTAGCAAAAAATCTCTCTAAATTTTTCTACAGATTTATCAAGGAACAACATCACGAATGTAAATCGAAATAACTTCCGAGGACAGGATAATTTACATGAGTTGGACTTGTCCAAGAATAAGATACTAAACATATCCAGCACAACGTTTGGTCATTTAACCGTAAGTATGCAACAACAACAAACAATTTAACAACCTTGAAAATGCGAAATATGTCGTAAAGAGAAAGTCAATCAGCTGCCCAACCAAACCAACCGTTTAATGTTTAATTTGCGCCTCACTCTGATTGCCTCCCGTTCTTTTTCTCGCTGTCACTTTTTGAGAGACGCCTTGAGCATTCATTTTAAAATTCATCAGAATGCGGGTGGAAAACGCGTAAATACCAACTTAATATAATTATCGCATTGCACCGCCAAGGCGCTCGGCTGATGAGTTGACTGTGAATACATGTATAGTATGTATGTTTTATGTGGATTCAATCAGGCCCTAGCAACTGAAAGCCATTGCGCGTCCGGCTTCGCAGCAGCTTGGTCACTGGTCGGGCTTTAAGCTCGTATTTACTTTCGTTTCGTTTAAACTGCCAATAATGCCCCTCTCTGCCGTCTTATTCGCCGGGTTTTTATCACCCGAACGTGGGCGGTAATAAATTTTACGTGTTATTTTGTTTTATTTCCTCGCTCATGTGTTTTGTGTTTGCTTTTGCCGTTTTTGTTGCTGTTGTATTGCACATTGCAATATACACATTATGCTTCTTCGCTCTGCATCTAGTTAACGGTACTCAGCATTCTACATGCAGCTGCTCTTAACCTTGCGCTCAGCCTTAGTCTTACGGGTCAGTTGCGTCTCGGTAGGAAATTATTTACAAAATTTCACTTAAAAATTTTTTGAGACATTTATAAGAATGTCGAAGTTAAAACAGGGCTCTTACTCCCGTTGAGCAACACTAGACTCAATTCTATGCACCTTCGAAAGACTTTTACAATCTTCCTATCTCGTTTAACCATTGTGTTAAAACCATTTGGTGCTCTCAATTATAGTACTCATATGGCTTCTGTAGACAGCCGTACAAGATTTGGTGCCTGATGGATTTCCAAGAGTTCTGTGTCGAATTGGACCCTTTGCAATAGAAAATCTCTCCGAAGCGTCTACCCAAATGTACCAAATTTCCATTCATTTTCACTTCCTTCAGGGTCCTTGTTCACCGCCACATTGTGTGCGGGTCAGCGTAAACACTTAGTATGTGCATGCTTGCACTCCTCCAAGATTTTGTAGTGGACCGTGCTCGTAAAATAAATAGCGAATGCGAAAATTGTCTGCCTCGTCTTGTTTTTTTAATTTGTCTTCGATGGCAAAGCTTCCGCTTACAATATTTTACAACGGTCCCGCATTTATACTTCGAAAGATATTTATTAGCGATTACTATGGATTAATAAGGATAGAGTGTTTGATGAATGAACACATAGCGAAGGAAACTAAACGAAAATTTATGAGCCACCTATTTCGAGAATTTAGTGTGAAGTCTTGAAAGTCAAGAGAGTGTACAGGAAACATAAATTGTGGTCACAAATTATAGCTTAACAAAAAGCGAAAAATTCGTCTTTCCGTTAACACATAAATAGTTTTCTAAGCGTAGAGTGCAGACATGTAGTATACATTTGGTCGAAGATGCAGTACTCACACATTCGGCTTCACTTTCGACGCAATTGAAAATTCCAAGCTCTTTAAACGAGAGCACGGAAAACATTTAATTTTTTTTTGGAAGCGCCAATTAATTGGGCTACTGCTTATACGAAATTCAGTTATGACCACACACTTTGATCAGCCGATTTTAGTCGTCTTGCTAAATATGCTTTGGGCATCATCCTCTTGATCACTTCTGGAGGTTCTACAAGAGTATGCTGCGGCCTAGAAACTTTTTGTTAGTCGCCACATCGTTCGTTGAATTTTCGAGCATTACCCTTGTCACCCAGCTCTTTGTTCTTACCATTTCGGCCTCTCTCTTTTTTATGTGGACGATTTTGCCAGATTTGCCTTAATCGACTCAACTCGTCGTCAGGGGCGTCGCGAGGATCCAGATCATGGGGAGGTGAGTCCCTTTGAAATGCCGACTCATTTCAAGAATTTGCCGATTTAATGTATATGATTATAAATATATATAAAATAAGGATATCTTCATTTCTGATAAGGTATTACGGAGAAGTTTGACAACATAATAGCATAATTCATTATTTTATTCTCAAATAAGTATTGTACATATTAGTATAATCATCATTTAATATGTTTCTCTTAATATAAAATACATATATTGTTCAGCGACTTGTTACGCGGGAAAAAACAAGATTTTCTTAAGAAATTGAATTGCAAAAATATAAATTTCTGAGTTATATTTTCACTCTGCGCTGTTTCAACATTGACCATTTTCCAACAACATCGCGCAGATCGATTTCGTCTACTTTATCCTTTGAAGAAGAAAGCAGCATCAAAGAATTCAAACGTTCATCCCCCATTGTTGTACGCAAGTCGTTGAAAACAAATTTCAATTTACTAAAAGAACGTTCACATGAAGCTGACGTGACAGGAGCAGTCATTATGTAATGAACAATTTTGTACGCAGAAGGAATGACCTTTCTCAATTTGTACGCTACTATAGAAATGTCATCGAAAGATTTACACTCTTTTCATGAATCAAAAAGAATTTGTGTTTCAGCAAAAATACAATCTAGATCTTCACTGAAGAACTTAGGTTCCAATTGCACAACAAATTGTATAGATACCAATCTCAACACACGATTAGGGTGCGCCGACATATATATATATTCATTATTTCGTAAATGTCATTCCAAATAGTCTATATTTTAAAAGTCGGTATTTTAAAAATTTAATAACCGTATTCCATAATATTATTCAACACAGCAATTACGATTCGAGTCATACTCATACCTGATTTCTCGCAATTGCATAATATATTCACCAAACTAAAGCAAATCGCATTATATTCATAATTAATTCAACATTATCTAGGTATAGGAATATTTTATCGACTTCAGATTATTACACAGTAACTCGTTTATTAGGACATTTGTTTATTCGAACACTCGTTCATTTGAACGCCGATTCACTCACTGATTTGAATTTTTAACATTGCTGTATACCTATATGATACGATATGATAAACTAATCATAATTTCCTTCGTCAATTTAAACAGAACGAGTTTCTTGTGAATATAAATATTGCACATATAAAAGTAAATTAGGAGATAACCGACTTTTGAAAGAATGACGATCGATAGTAAATTCATTCTTCGAACTTAAAAAAAATATATTCAACCACTGTTATTTGAACATTGTAGTGTTTTAATAATCCTCGTGGAAATTACGAAAAGGTGTCTTTTTAAGCTTGCTTCCGCAATTATAGAGCGATTTATTGCGTTTTACTGAAGTTAGAATTTTCATAAATGCCGGCTAGTGAATTCGCAATGGATATGACGTAAAAATTAATGTGCAATAATATATTTTGATGAAAATCTTAAAAATATTCAATAAGTTTTGACAACAAATGTTCGGGTACTTGGCAACTCTTACTGGAATTGCCGAAATGAACTTTCATATTTTTAGTTATGATATTAAAACGGCCGAAAATGCCGACTCATTCATAAATGGGGGGGTGTCAAGAAATTGGACTATGTGGGTTCACCATTCATCCACCTTCGGATATCACCAACCACTTTTTAATGCTCCTACTCGACACTGGCTTCTATTTATTAGCTTAGTAAAAATATTGTTCTGAGTTGCACACATTTTCGCCATAACCTCAAATATGGATTTCTCTGTAAACCATATTCTTGAAAATCATTTGACACCATTTTAAATTCAATCAAACACTTTCACTTCATAATATATAAATTAGGCATAAATGAAGATTCCGAAATAAAATTTTGTATAGTACCTCTAATGTGTGGTTGCACTCATATATAAATGGTTAAATATGAACTACAGCTTTTCTAGCACCAAACCGATTATGAGTGCATTCATATTGAGTATTAGTACCTATGGATGAAAAAATGCAAAAAAAAAATTTAAATTTTTTAAAAAAGATTACCCTACTGACCCCTCAAAGTATGCCACCTTATGACCAAAAATTATCCAAATCCAACCAAAACTGTTCAAGACCCTAGGTACCGAATATGTGGACCCCAGCATCTACAGTTGACTTCTGACCGAAGATATCGGTCAATGTCTGAGATAAATGTATAACTGAAATTCAGGGATAATCCTTTTCTGATAACGGTATATCTGTACGTCAAAAATTTATCAAATCGGGACAATACTTCTATATACTAATAAAAATATTTTCGAACTTCCAGGTGTTTTTATGCTGAATATATCAGCCAATATTTGAGTTATCTTAATGAAATTGGAAGAGCGTCTTTTAATCATGTCAATTTATCATTGTACCTAAAATGGATAAATTTGAGCGAAACCTTGGCCCAGCTCCCTTACAACCAGTACCAGAATTTTCGGTAGGTGATTGTATGTGAGGTCCTGTCGTTTTCTATCAAATAGGGTATATGTGTATATAAAATTTGTTTGATTCCGATCCACTGGTTGACGTTTTCCAAGTTGCAAGAATGTTCGGTTGCACCCGAACTTAGCCCTTCCGTACTTGTTAATAATAACACCTTAAATAGCGATTTTCAAGTATTTAGATGTGGCCGACTGAAAAGAAGCGAGGGAAGTGTTCGATTTGCCGTACATTTTTCTGTTCCTTGTAAGATGTCCTATAATAGTAGAACAAAGCGAGTGATATTTGTGTCTTTCTAATTTAATTAATATCTCTTCAGGTGTTTCGCAAGGTAGTCATTTGGGTCCGATCCCGTTCTTGTTATTTATAAACTATATTTCTTCTGTCACATAGAGCAACTTTTTAACTTTGTTGATTTGGGAGTTAGTTTAAACTTAACCTTAGCTTAATTCTAGTCTTTATATTGATACCATAGTCTTAAAAACAAGAGATGTTCTTATTTTTGTTAACGCTGTTCCAAAGAATCTAGAGATGTGCATGGTACTAAAGCAACTTACAACTATATTACAATATGGCTCTGTTATATGGACCCTATTTATCAATTCCGAAGTGAAAATTTACAGTCGGTTAAAAGGGCATTTTCGATGGGATTGTAGGTTAAGTCTTCCTCCGTAAATTAGTCGTTTAAAACTTATCAATCTATCGACACTTACTACGTATAGTCGTAGAGAAATGCTTAATGTTAAATTCTTAGTAAAAGTTGTGAATGGAACAGTAAGCAGTTCTTTTCTTCTGTCTGAAACTAAATTGTTGAATTTTTTTGTTTCTGTATTCATTTACTATATGTCTTTGTTAGTTGTTGCTGATTTCATTAATAAAATCTAATTTTTCTTCAATTTTCAGGAACTTCGAAGACTCAATTTGGCTGACAATTCCATATTGGAACTCGTTCCGCGCATATTTTTCCTGCTCAACAAATTGCGGTATCTGGACCTGAGCGGAAATCCATTGCAAGACCTGCCGCCCGATGTCTTCCGCGATTTGCCGGTAAGCTGCGCTATTGTACGCACGAACATAATTCCTTCTGCTGTCATTCAAATTGGCAGAAACATACGCTAACTGTCCTTAAATTGCGCACACGCGGCGTGTGGAGTGGAGAGAAATTACCATTACGAGCTTAGATTGAAAAAATAATCAATCGGAAATTGAAGTGAAAAACCAATTCAAACAAATATTTTTTTGTGCTGCCTCTCTACCTTCTATTTCACTGTTGTTTCTTTATGCCTTCCACAGGAGCTGCGCATTTTCAAATGCCGTAATTGTCAATTGAAGAAAATCAATCCGCAGTTGTACAACTTATTGCCAATGTTGCAAGAGCTGGATCTGGGACGTAATGAGGTAAGCGTGGCAAATTCACGAAAGAAATTATTTGCATGTGTCTGTGTGCGTCTATATATTTTTATAAACTCACAAAGCCACACCTTAAATCAATGCTGTGTTTATTTTTGCAAGTCGGCGCTTTTGGTTGAACATTTTTGCTCCCTCACAGACAATGACTATTGACTTTTGATTTTATTTCTTCTTTGCTTGCATTCCACTGAGTCCTTTGAATACTGGCAAACATCATTTCATTGTGAAAAATTAACCGTCATCTGAAATTTCCCTGCTTTGGCGCTTTTTGCTCTCATTTCAGTTTAAATTTCTCGACAAGGATGAATTTCGCGACGTGAAAAACCTCACCAAAGTCCTGCTTGATGGCAATCAACTGTCCGTCGTTGTTGATGAGCTGTTTCGAAATCAAAAGGTTCTGCAACACTTAGGTAAGTTTGTTAACAACAAAGTGCCGCATACAATTTGTGCTTTAGTGCGCCTAAAAGCCTGCTACACTCTACTGTCGCACTTCATATTTCCTATTCGCAGACTTATCGTACAATCGACTGGCGAAAGTGCCCAATGACTCGTTTAAACATTTGGGCAATTTGACGTTCCTGGATTTGTCGTACAACAAGCTGGTGCGACTGGAGCCGCAATCAGTGCGGCGACTGAACAATCTGCAAACGCTGAATATTAGCGGCAACGTGCAGATGAATTTGCTCGACATGCGCGAAACATTCGAGGTAAGTCTAGTCCATACAAAATACATCATATGAATGCAGGAAAGCGTAATTGAGTGAGAGCATTTAATGAAGTTACTAGAAATACAAATCCTAAAGTGATTTATAGGTTTATTTTTCGTGAAATATGACCACAGTTAAGGAGCACTGAAAGTAATTCCGCAAAATACGTGGGATGCGGAATCAATTCATAATTCATATTAGCTCATTAAAACAATATCGAACTTTCTGTCACTCTCACATGTCATAAAGAATTGTTACAATGATTTACGTTTTTGCCTTTTCGAAAATAGTCTCATTACGAAACATAAGGATTGCATTTAACACCGCTTCCTCATAGAAGCGATACCCACGTCCAGTAAGTCCTATTACTTAAGAAAAAATCAACTCTTTTACAATAAATTGGCTTATGAATTAAGAATAAAAAAATAAAATTTGCTTATTGCATATCTTGTGAGAACCAGAACCAGAATTGAAATCAGAATGTCTGTTCAGTATAACACAATTCGTCTTAAAGATCTATAGTCCTTTTTAGGTGAGCCGATTGCATGAAATATGCGTCGAGAGGGCTTTGAATACTATGTAACTAGCTCCTTGAGCAGAAAGTTAGAAGACTGAAAACTGTTTGCTGTTTCGAAGACAATACCAACAAATTACGAAAAGCAACAAACAAGTACATAACTTAGTTCATTTTGCTAAAATACTTTGTTTGGAAATGGAGTACGCCGGAAAAGCTTACTTTTTCCTGGTAAAAGGGGATTGAGAATAAACTAGAACTTATAGACCACGGAAAAAGTAAATATATTAATCATTAATTTAATTTGAGAAATAAGAATGGACTTGAAGAACAAAAGTATATTATTCAATTACATAGTTTAGAAAATAAGACAAAAGAAAGCTACACTATATAAATAATTTTAGAATTGCAACAAATATTTTAAAACTAGGAAGAATAGGTATGGCATGCCAATACGAAAGTAGAAGTCAGAGAAAGTTAAAAGATGGGCGTAATTTATGCGGTTCAGAAATGAAAAAATCTCTTGAATAATATCAGGAAACCATTTTACCTTTTTTTAAACTAGGTTAACATACATACATACGTCTATTGCTTGCAAAACCGACCGTATCCTGTTAGCCCAAGATATGTGCTCAGACATCGTTGAAATCCCGATGGTATTGAAAAAAACTTTCCTTAAAGATCTGCAATCACAAACAATGTTAAAGGTGTTGCCACCTGTTTGAAAATTGTTTTTAAGTACAGTAAAAGCTCCTTATTCGTGCTTCCTTTATTCGCGTTTTCACTATTCGCGGATTAAAAAAAAGAGACCCAATTTCTATATTCGCGACTAAAAATTTTTTTATTCGCGGATTTAATAAGTACATACATAATAATGAAATTATTCCGATAGGTATCCAACCTAATATTCTTGTCAAATGGACTAATAAAGAAGTAAAATAGATCTTATTACAAGTTAACCTAAAGTAATGTTGTTAAATGATACCGTCGAGGACTTTGACACAAGCCGCCTTCGCCGCGATCGGTTGAATGAAAGCAACCTTATACCTCATTAAATAAAGTACTCACACAATTAAGCCACATAAAAGTTATGGTGTACAAATTCATAAAAGTTGAATTTTATTGATAAATCGAAAAAAAAGTTTCACAAAATTAAAAAAAATTGCTTAAACTTTTTCTACTTAAAGTTATTTAAAAGTAAATTTTAATGTAAAAGCAAAAATCTGTCTTATTCTGCATTGGTATGTATTTTCCGTGCTCATATAATGGAGGAAATGTTAAATTCACAACCTATTGAAGAAGAGGCCTCAACAAGCACTGGAAACGTGACATTCAATTTGAGAAATTTTAGTGAAGGTTTAAGAATGACAAATGAGCTCTGTGATTTCTTTATGAACATTGATCTATCTATGGAACGAAGTCTAATTTTTAAGAGACAAATTGCTAATGCGACTGCTGTGTATTAGTCTGAATTGAAGGAGCTTTTGAAAACTGCTAAGCAAGAAAAAATCACAAATTTCTTCAAGCCATTGCCTAAGCCTTAGGATAATTAATAAAATGTTCAAAAGCTTCAATTAAATCATTTTTTATATACCTATTTGTTTTTTTTTTTGTCACCTAGGAACATATCCCCTATAATCCCATATAAATTGCCATCCCGTATTCACGGTTTCTGTATTCGCGGCATATTTATGGAACATATACCCCGCGAATAAAGAGCTTTTACTGTAATTTGTAAAGTAAAGTAATTTTAAAATATTAGCATCAAACTTAAAAGGCATAAGGTTTATGTTTAAGATATTTTGTAGAAGAGTTGCCACCAGCTTAAAATATACATAATGAAATATATTGATTGAATACGTACATTAACATAATTTGTAGGCTTTATTGAGTATTTTATATACTTAATATATTCCTACTAAATGTCGGTCTGATAAATCAATGAGCCACGTATAGACCAGTTCTGGTCCTTTGCGATACTAGATGGAGTTCAGTTACTAGACCCGCGCTTGACGCGAAATTTAACAGACTCTATGGCCTAGACATTCCTGCAGCCTTTTTGAAATGTCAGCCCCATTCTATGGGCGTGTGTAACCACCAGATAGTGACCAATTAGGATTTTGATCACGTTTCTACGTTCTCTTTTTTCGAGTGCTAATAGGAATTTTTGTACTTCTGATCTACCCTTTAGCACATGACTTTTGCAGTTTTTCACTTAGGCAGCTCGTTCAATCGGGGTTAGACTTTTTTTTTACCAAGCTTATGTCAAGATCGTCGTCTAGACAATGCATCAATTTCCCAATGTTGACCGCACCAACTCCGTCGCCCATTTTCGAACCATCATTATAAATGTTTAGAGTGTTACGAGAAGCTAACATACCTTTACGCCAGCCATTTTTCTTTATGTTTTCTTTGAACGTTCTTTCCCAGTTGAAAAGTGGGAATATGTATTCGGTGTTTACCAAACCGCCATTACCGACTAAGCTATCCCAGAAGGTTTTATATGTAAATTCTCCTGCAGCCAGTAGTCGTCAGCCGATTTTGCTACGCAGTTTTAAGCGAAGAGGTCTATAGGTGGCAGGTTTGGTACCAGTTCAAGAGCCGTCATTGGAATTGCTCTTAAAGCTCTCGTTATGCACAGCACAGCGAGCCTGGAACCCTTTCCATCGGCTTCCGGAAGGTGGATTTCCATACGCCTGTCCACCATAATACAGCACCATAGAGCAGAATTGGTCTTACAATAGCTGTGTATCATCAGTGCATGAGAGAGGGAGAGAGATCTAGGTTGTGCCGAGCATCTACCTACACGCATAAACAGCTTTGCCAGCTTTCTTCACTCTTTCTTCCACGTACTTGGAGCGATTATTGGGAGAGATTTGTGTCCCGTTTATCTATCGGAACCTTTATAGAGGAACTTTGTGCTTTCTTGTAAGCACAAGCAGATATGTGCTTTCCGATTTCAACCCCAGGCTCACCTGCGATGCCTAATTCTAGACTGTATTGAGTGTGGTGGTCTGTAGACACCTATACGTTATTAAGATGGCGTAGGGGCTTTGCCGTCCAAGTTCCCTAGCAGTTTATTCACCACTAATGTCCATAGAAACGGACATAGCACTCCACCTTGCGGAGTAAGTCTACAGACTACCTTGACCATTCTAAGTCGTTCCATTCTGCTCTTATCCTTCTACACTGAAAGATGTGTTCGGTAAAGCTTACCGCATTGCTCCCTTCATAGCTAGGACTTACTGTGTCCCTACAATCTGAAAATTGCTCATTTACTAGGTCTACTAATGAGTTCTGGCAGTCGTACGTCCACTCTCCCACAGCATCTTAAGGAAAGTAACTTAGTTAACTGCTTCTGAGGTTTATGCGAGTGTACAATACAGTTCTCCGGTGAAAGAAATGGACATTTATACCGCAAAATCTTTTCAGTTCCCACATAACACACATTGGGAATACCAAAGTATATGCCGCAAGAATGAAATGTAGGTTTATTGCGAAATCTCGAGGACGTAAACGAGAGCTAACTTAGAATTTAAGATAACATTGAAAACCACATAATCACTTAAAGCAATTACATTTAATGTCGCTTAGCAATTATATAATCCATATTTGTGCAAATATTATGTTTGCCCAGTTTAAGTACCAAATCTACAATATAAAAACTTTTGCACCACCAAAAACAATAAAAACTTGCAATAAAACATACCGAACTTCCTGCTCGACCACTCAAAATTCGATTACCGCCCTGTGCTCATTGCTATCACTTACGAAATTTAATTTATCTGCTGTTGTTGTTGTTGTCTCCCATTTTCAGGTCATACCACAGCTGACACATCTCTCGGTCGCCGACATGGGAGTGCTGCCGATGGGACTGCTGGTGCCGTTCAAGCAGCTGCGCTATCTCAACATATCCGGCAATCATTTGGACAATATGTCACTGCAAGTAATCGATCCGTGCCGGGAGCTGGAGGTGAGTGCACTGAGATGAGAAGAGTGAAGCGAGCGAAAATCCGGACAAATTTATAGAAATAAGTTGAAACAAAAGTTTTGCGGCCACTGGCTAGTTGAGCGTGGAGGCGCCTAAACCGAAACAGAATCGAATGTGTGTGTGTGTGATTGTATTTTTGTGTTGGTATATGTGTGTGCGTCATGTCTGTCATAGCAGTAAAAAGCGATATAACACTCCCAACAACAATGTCCAAATGTTAGCACAGCGATAAAACCGAACACAAATTTGTGTGTGGCATGCAAGCTGGCAAGTCCAAAGCGTTAGCGCTTAAAATGAATAGAAATGAAAAGTAAAGTTGAAAAAACAACAAACTTGAAGAGAATAAAAACCGAGGGCAAAAAATTTCTAGAAAACGAGAAAAAATTCGTCATCGCTCGTCTGCTACAAATTGCTCTGCCCTGCAAGCGGCAACCGACGTCGGACGACCGACGCAACAAACTACAGACCTACATTACGAGCAGCAGCGAGCGACAGTCGTTGCATGCATGCAAGGGCAATAACAAGTGTGGCGAGATATAAAAATAATAGAACGGGCATGCAACATGCCACCCACAAAATTTTGCAACATACAAGTGTAAACTACATTGTTGTCACACATTCACCATTGCGTGCTGGCATCTGTCCGAACATTTGCAAGTGTACAGTTTTGAATGTGTTTATTGTTGTTGCTTCGAACTTTCGATTATCTCTCGCCTCTTTATGATTATAACAACAATTCGGTTATAGTTGTTTCGTCAGACACTTTTTTCTATATGCAGGGGTGTCTCATATTTTATCACAAATTACAAACCCGGATTTTATGAAGGACCTTTTCATAACAGTAAAATGTGTATTCTTTACTTATGTTAAATCAAAGAAGCTTCAAAGATTAGACAAAACAAATCCAGCTGATCTTGTTTGTGAGATGAAATTTAGATGATGTATTATATAATTATTACAAAGCTTCCAGTTAAAATTAATTTTTTAATTTTGATAAGAGTTACCACCTTCTTAAAAATTGTGTTTAGTTAAATTGCTGTTTTCCTAACATTTGGGTTTTAAACGGGTATAAAAAGTAAGAAAGAGCTGGTTACCCCTGCAACTAGCAAGAATCAAAGACGGGGAAATACCTTAAGATGTTGACTGTTATCTAGAGATATCGCACGTGGAGCGCTATACGAGGTATGACAATTAAGTAATGAGACTGATTCCATAGAAACCGTATATTTGAAAATTATTCTACAACTCTGCCATCCCCTTCAAAGTAGTCCCATTGGGCAGCTATACAGCGATTCCAGCGTTTTCCATGCTTCGCAACATTTCTGGAACGCTTCGACTGGGATGTCCGCGAGTACCCTCGTCACGGCCGCCTGGATGTCCGTAATCGACTCAAAATGGGTTCCTTTGACCACCGATTTGGTTTTAGGAAACAAAAAGATCTCACAGGGTGACATGTCGGGCGAATAAGGCGGCTGTTGCAACACGGCGATCCCTTTAGAGGCCAAATACTGGGACACGCTGAGGGCGGTATGGCACGGCGCGTTGTCGTGATGAAGGATCCAGTTACGAGCGATGTCTGGGCGCACCCTGTTGACTCGTTTTCGCAATCTTTCGAGTACTTGGTAATAGTAGACTTGATTCACAGTTTTCCCCGGTGGAACGAATTCTTTGTGAACTATTCCACGGCTATCAAAAAAGGCAATAATCATCGTTTTCACCTTCGACTTGCTCATGCGAGTTTTTTTCGGGCGGGGGCGCGCGGAGACAACCATTGTGAGCTTTGGTGTTTGGTTTCCGGGTCTAAGAGCGCTATCACTATAGACTCTTACAATCTTCGAAGCTGTTTCGCCCAATCTGGCGCAAAATTTTACCGCCACGCGTTGCTCTTGATTTCGTTTCTCAATTTTCATGACGAGCACTACAAACACACGTCTACTAAACTTGACGCAGCAGGCGAACTAAACAAGATAGAGCGATGGTACATACATCAATGGAGAGGGATGCAGGAAAAATAGAATGAAAATTTCAAGGTAACAGGTTTACCACAAGTGCGGCAATAAAATCAGTCTCATTACTTATTTGTCAAACCTCGTATATAGTTGTTTGTGAAGCCATAGAAAAGAAGAACTCCTGTGTTCGAAATTACAAATTAACTAAACGCTTAGTAGCCACTACAAATTTGCACAAGCGTTTAATTTCCGTTCCGGGGGATAGTCAAGAAGGAAGTATTGAGTTGTTTCCACCTCGTTTTCTTCCACACAGCTTCCGCAATTGGCGTCTGGTATGATTCCTAGCCTTCCAGTATGGACGCCAATAGGACAATGGCTTGTTGAAACCCCCACAACTAGGAAGAGCTAGCCTTACTGAGAGCAAAGAGATCACTAGATCTATTGCGATCGACCTTAAGCCAAAAGGTTTTTCCGACAGCGATGGCAACCGATGGTGGCCCAGTGACCAAGCTGCTGCAAAGCCTAGCTATCTGGTGATAGAACACAAGAGGGTTTGCGAGCACCGACCCGCTCGCATTTTATTGATAGCGGTTCTAGGGTGCCTTTCCTTGCTAGTTCATCAGCTTTACAATTTTCTGCGTCTGTTGCCTGTGGTCTGGCACCCATACCAGTCTTATCATAAAAAGACTCGGTGCTGCTGATAGCCCTCCTATCAATGTGGGTGGTCACTTCTATGAAGGAGGCTGCTTATTGGCCGGTATATTGGCAGACGAAGGAACCGTACGAGATCGGTTCGGCGACTTCATGATTCAATTGATCCGGTATGAAAGTTTCATATAAAAAATTTTTAGAATAGAATTTAGAAAATAGAATAGAATCAATTATATAAAATAATCAGATTTAAAAAAAAAATTGTCAAATTTTCAAAAATTAAAAATTTTTTTCCGTGAACTTTATTTCTATCATATAATTTAACAATATTATGTTATAGTATTCTGAATTTATAGACTTAATTTACGAATATAATCACCAAGATACAAATTTTTACCATTAGTAAGGTCGATAAACTAGGGTTGGACAATTATAGACTTACCTATAGTCAGTACACTAGAAACTATACGCTAGTGTGTATTGATTTATGAATACGGGTTTTTCATACTGTCTAAAACATAACCATAACATATATTTTTTATAGGATAGAAATAAAGTTTACGAAAAAAAAGTTTTTGTCATTTTTGAAAATTTGACAATTTGTTTTTAATAAATAAAAAAATATAAAAAAAAATCGGCCCACTCCGGGATTAGCAGGGATAGTTGTCAAATTAATTTAAGTTTTTTTTTGAGGAAAAAAACAAAAAACCAAAAATGGCGAACTTCCAAAAAATAGCGAACTTCCAAAAAATAACGAAAAAACCGATTATTTTATATAATTAATCGTGTTAAATTTTTTTCGTGTATTTTTTCAAAAAGTTCATTCAAAAACAAAAATTAAAAAAAAAAAATGGTTCCCAAAAGTAAATTTCTACAAAAGTTATGGCTATTTGAAAATAAAAAAGTCATTTTTTTGAAAAATTCATAACTTTTTTGGAGTTGGACAAAAAATTTTGAAAAAAATCTCAAAAATGTTTTTCAAAGGGTAGAAAAGGATGGATAAGTTTCAGCAAAATCTAAAGGGGTCGGGTTCAAAAGTGGTCGATTTGGTATGGAATACCCCATATGTACTACAGGTAATAGACTCATTTAATTTTTTGCAATATTCATGTCAACTGAAATTATATTGAAATCATCTTCAAATGAGATATATGTATGTGGTATTACCACAACCAATAAGTTGATGAGGAAAACGTCAGCCAGAGGATCGGCACTCATTATATGAGGGATATGAGCTTTAGATTATTTCCAGCAATATTAGGCGCTAAACCATTAAATTATTTTGTAATTTTGAAACAACTTTTTTAATTTTTTCCTTACTAAAGTATACTCAAGGACAAGTACCTACGGGATTTTATAAAGATACTTCGCACACAGACCTACATGTTCGGTACTTAGTTTGCTGAAATAATAAAAATTTCTATATTGCGGGTATTATATGTGGGAGCTCGATTGATTTATGTATCAAATTTTACACTTATACGGCATTAAAATTTATTACATCTAGTTGTTACATTTGGACTTAATTTTCCTCGATACTTTACATATTGAGCGATATATACAAAACAAAGGCAATCGAGGGTTTAACATTTTTATAATAGATATATAGGAGCAGGAGTAATATTGACCCGATTTTATCCATTTTTGGCAGAAAGATGCACCGTCATCAAAATAATATTCTCACTATGTTTTATTGATATATCTTATTAATATACTATTTTGAATATATAAGAATATTTTGACATGTTTTTATTCAGTTTTGGTATTACGAGATATTCAGAAAAAATGCTTTTTGATATTCATTAATATGCCTTCATATGTTGACCAATTTATGTGGTGTAAAGTCAGCGGACTTTTTAAAATTGATAAATAGTATTTTCGATAAAATGGGGTTCACATTTTTGCGATCCGATTTTGATAATTTGTAGACTTGAGATGGCATATATTAAATTTGTGTGCGAAGTTTTGTCCAAATATTTTCATTAGTGCTTTATTTGAAATTAATATATACAAATAATTTTTATTGCAGCTTAGAATATGCTATTACCTTGCTTATCAAATAAATAATAACAGTTATTTTTAAGTTATGTTATGAGTACTGAATGTTCCTAAAATTTTCCGTCCCCTTAAGTTTAAGCGCACATAAAATTAGAAAATGCTCCCGTCCGGCGCGGGTTGCTTTACTCGCAAAGTTTTTTACCGTTACATGAAATTGTAAATAATATTGTTTGAAAAATTTTTATGATTTTTGAATCAATATCCTTGTTAAATTGCTAAATATATGCATATATATGTATGCATATGCCTCAATTAATTTCCTACGCCTGTATTTTGTGGGAAAAATATTGAAATCATATAAATTTACATGCAAATGAAAAACTAAATACTATAAAAATTTGAAAAAATATTTGCATTCAATCTCTCAGTATGTAATAGGTGTGTACGTAGATATTCAGCATTTCACGCAAATAGTTCGCCGCAGCACTCCAGGCGTTCGCCTACTTCCGGGAAATAGTGTTTGCGGTTGCTGCTGGCCGAAATGAAATGAACAACGAAATAAATATCAAACAAACATATTCCAATATTTTTTGCATTTGTGGCATTTTTGTAAATTATTTACAGTTAAAATACGCAACGCTAATATTATTCATTATTAGTATTTTATAACGTTTGAAATTTTTCGGAAACATTTCAAGGGATTACTAATTTTACAGCAAAGTGTGTTGGTTTCGCTAAATAGTGGGGTCCTTGAAAAAATAAGTCATTGTCAAAATATGCTTTATGAGGGGTAAGGTAACTTAATAATAGCTTTTAAAAATAACAGTTAGAGGAAAGGCATAGAGCACAAATTATATAAAATTGAAGAACTCACAACTTGTCATATCGCATAGTATTCTATAATCATAAATTTTTCACTTTTGTTTTAAGCTTTTAACAATTCTCAACACTATATAGGTATAACTTTATGAGACTATACGGGTATGACACCCCTTTATTCAGTGAAGCTTCAGCTTCTGTGCTTTAATTTATTTATTAAAAAATATATATACATTTCAGTTAAATTTTTCCGTTTAGCTGTTTGCGAATGTTGTTTTTGACGCTCTGGAGTTCTTCCCTTTTATTCTTCAGTATTTAATGTGAGCTATGAACTCTTCCATATTTAGTCTTCTGTTGACATATATTCCAAGTGGATAAGAAATGCAAGATTTCACCGATTGCTGGATCATTATCAAAAGTAATAAATTAGCCATTTGTGAGGGATAACCTTTAACTTATGTTGTACTCATTCTTCGGTCAAATACAAAATTTTTGCTTTTTGTAATCGTTTTGTGTTTGTATGTTTTGTCGTCGTATTCGGCTATGACTTATGTAGGTATATACTACTATGAGCAAAAAATATTAAGATTTTATTCATAATTTGAAAATTTTTAATTTGTTCTTCAAAATCTATAATTCGGTGCCCCCTCAAAGTAATCCCTATATACTTGTGCCAACGTTTTATGGAAACCTCGAGTGAGTTATTAAAGTCAATTTTCGGAATAGCCTTCACTCAAATAATATTCCTTGTTGACAGTTCGAACAGCTGGTGGGAATTCGGAATACACCACACCTCGATAATCGATAAAAACTGTCAGTACCTTGATTTTTGACCCGCTTTGGTGTTGACTTCGGCTCACCTTTGCCACGATTGTCGTTAGATTGTTTTTTTTTTTTTTTGTTTGTTTCTAGGTCATAAGCATAAATCCAAGACTCATCGCCAGTAATAACACGATTCATAACATCCTGGTAGTGGAAGAGGATTTTTTCAAAGTGTTGCCCGTCAGTTAATGTTGATGACCGCCCTGGTCGTGATTTCTCATCAATACGTTCTCGCCCCTCTTTGAAACATTTGCTCGTGACAAAAAATTTTCACCGAAGGATTTTCCAATATACTGAAAACCGCCAAATACACTTTATGTCCTTCAGAAATGCAATCTTATACTTAACACTAATGATTATTTTGATCTGAGATTTGGCACAGACGTCATTGACAGTCTAGGAAACAAATATTTGGACAAATGTGTCGTTCAGGTGAAATTCATATTAAAAAGTCTTACTATTTTTTGCTCACAATACTATGCAAATTTAAAATAACGATTACTATCAAATAGGAGAATATCTTCCTTCCGCCTTTTTGTTTTTTGAATATCGTGGCTATGTATAAAGCGTTACAGAGCTCGTATATGGCAATACTATACATCTTTGAAAGGTCTTGACATAACATACAAAACGACGCTATGCATGATTAGTTTGGATATTGCGTTCAATAGTTATAGACGTGTAGACATGGAGTTCACTAACGCCGAAATTCTCGCTATTTTAAAGTTTTCCTTCGTTAGAGACAAATTCGCTAGAGAAACGTTCCGTGAGATTAATGTTTATGTAATGGTACTTGATCACCTCGAACTGCGGACGAATGATTTCGAAGATTCAGAGCGGATGAAAACGACACCATGGAAAAGCCAGCCGACGGAAGACCTGTGACGACGAAAACATCGTGTTAGATCGGCATGTGGCATCTCGCGACATCGCCCAGAAAATGAGAGTTAGTCACCAAGTCATTTTAAACCATCTGCAGAAGGCTGGATACACAAAAAGGTTGATGTTTGGGTGCCGCATGATTTGACACAAAAAAACTTCTGGACCAAATCAACGCCTGGGATATGCTGCTGAAACGGAACGAACTCAATCAATTTTTGAAGCGGATGGTAACTGGCAACGAAAAGTGGATCACATATGACAATATCAAGCGAAAACAGTCGTGGTCGGAGGCCGGTGAATCGTTCCAAACAGTGGCCTAGCCGGGATTGACGGCCAGGAAGGTTTTGCTCTGTGTTTGGTGGGATTGGAAGGGAATCATCCACTATGAGCTGCTTCCATATGACCAAACGCTTAATTCTACTCATCTCATCTACTGCGAACAACTGGACCGCTTAAAGCTGGCGATCGATCAGAAGCATCCAGAATTGGTTAACAGGAAGGGTGTGGTGTTCCATCATTACAACGCCAGACCACACACTTCGTTGATGGCTCGTCAGAAGCTAGGGGAGCTTGGATGAGAGGTTTTATCGCATCCACCATATAGCCCGGATATAGCACCAAGTGATTACGACCTATTCCTGTGCATGGCGAACGCCCTTGTTGGTGTAAAGTTGAACTCAAAAAAGGCTTGTGAAAAGTGGCTGTCCCAGTTCTTCGCAAATAAGGAGGGGGACTTGTACGAGGGGGTTATTCTGAAGTTTCCGTCTAGATGGAAACAGATTAATGAACGAAACGGCGCATATTGAATTAAATCCGGTCACTGTAACAATTTTTATAAAGCATTGAACAAAGAGCAAAAAGGATGGAAGGGAAGGGAGATATTTGACAACCTAATATCAATTATCAACAAGAAAAAACGTTAACTTCGTTGTGCCGAAGCTGTAATACCTTGCATAAATACAAAAGATTCATTATACGAACTTGACTTTGATCGATCAGTTCGTATGGCAGCTTTATATACTATAGAAATCGTTCTTTCTTGGACCATAACCCACTATCATGAATATATCTCATCAGAAATAAACGTTGTCCATACAAGCACTTGATTCCGATCGTTCAGTTTGTATGGAAGTTATATGCTACAGTGGCTCGATTTCAGCAGTTCCGACAAATTAGCAGCTTCTCAAAGCTAGAAGGATTATATATAGACTCAGCTTATTATCCTGATTACTTATGTTACTTATCCGACGTCCCTTTCTGCCTCCTAGTTAGACTTTCTTTGAAATTACAAATTTGTTCAAGTTTGTAAACGGTTTCTTAAAGATTTTATTTGGATGGCAAAAATAGTTCCATGTTTTATCATTTTAACTCAAATCGAAAGTTATAAATATACGTTTAGTTAAGAAGTAGGAGATGAGATAGAAGGATCTAAACAATTACGCCCCTAACATTCCGATATGCCTGATCAAGGCAAAAGGTACCGAGTTGAAACAGTGAATGTAGAAATCAAGCACCTAAGCAAAATTGTGTTAGCTGATGTCCAACTTTGAGTGACTTCAGATAGAGCTTAACATAATAGTCTAAGCCGAGGGATTAGCCCTCTAACCTGACTTAAACTAACTTAAGTAGTTTTCCGTAATTCTCTCAGAAAGAGTTTGCTGTTCTAAGGTAAACACGTAAAGTAAAGCTTTAATAGTGTTAGCATATTGATGATACCGCAGATATGGGAAGATTTAGCGAAATAATTGGGTGTGAAGAGTACTATTTGATTTTATAAAGAGACACATTATTCGGCCACTAGACAAAAAAAATCTAAACTTTAACTCTAACTTACTATGAAATAAACTAAGAACGATGCTCCGTAATTTTATAGAAATACTGATGGACAATACTCCCATAATTTATACTCATATACTACAATGTTATTGGAATACTTTTGTATATACTATATATAAGTACACTCTTCTGTACATCTGGACTGAATTCATTAAAAAGCATTTCTCTTTTCATTACATGCGTCACACATATGCATAATTACACGAACCGTTCGCAACTAATCCGCACAACTAATGAACACCAACAGTTTTTGGATTTGTCGCGCAACCAATTGTACGGCATCAACGAGGACACAGTGGTGCGCATCCAGCGCATACGCAACGTGCGGCTGGACAACAATCCGCTGATATGCGACGAGTGTCACATGGGAAAATTAATAAATGTCGTGCAACATGTGAGTACCCCAGACAATTTCACCTCAAAAAGCAAAGGCAAAAATGCGGCAATGCTGAAATAGCGCAGCTCTGCTCATGCAACAAGCATTGCCACAGTCACTATGATCTGGCTGGTGACGCTGCGACTTTTCGAATTGCACTTATTGTTATTTTTTAGCTTTGCTTTCGATAAATTTACCCGCAATTTCGTTTGCATTTGTATGCAAATACTTGCAAATGCGAAAGCGTGCGCTAGAAGAAATATAGCGCATTTGTTTTTGCATTTTTTGCAATCACAACTGTGATTTGTGGCAAACTCCTATTTTAGTTCCGAATTTATGCGCTTGTTTTTTACGGAACATCGCTGCTTTCGCATATATTTATGGATTTACTAATATTTCGCTGCAGCTCCAGTGGAAATGGGAAACTTATCCGATTTGCTTTTTGCCGAAACCGTTGCGCGGCTCTGAAATCACTGATTTGGACATATCGAAGCTGCATGATTGCTTGGACTACATAACCGATGAGGAGCAGAATGCAGCCAGTACTTCGCACAATTTTCTTGAACGAGGTAAGAATAATTATTCGCGTGTTTGCGAAAGTAATGATTACAATATATTATTCAATGATTACGTGAATAAAGCAGAAGATGCAATGATTACAAAATAAATTAAGTAATGATTACCAAAGATTATGCTCTATTACGATATGTCAGTAATGATTAAAATATATTTATAAAAAACCCACATGAGATCTTTATGGTTTTGAATCCGTCAACACTTTCCATTGATTTCAAAAATTGCTGTTGGTTCCAGTAACTACAAAACATTTTAGAGAAAAAATATATCAATGTACATATAACGTACATATATAACCATAGTAGTGCGTTTTTTTTTTTTTTGTAATTTTAAGCTTAATTTAAAAAAAAACATGTAGAATGGAACTATTCAATACACTGCTCATCTGAAGCTATAGCATTTTCCAATCGTTCTGGCAATTTGTGGATTCCTTGCCAATAGAACTTCCCTAGCTTGATGGCCAATTTTTGAAACCCTCTTCTGATGTGAGCCGTATTCCAGTGAGGGCGTTCCGCAACGACCGAAACAAGTGCTAATGTGAAGAAGCTTAAGAATAGCAAAGCCTCAGGGGTCGACGAATTATCGACTGAGCTGATTAAAGCCGGCAGCGAACCCTTTATGGGGGTGGGTCCCCATTCCCCATACCATGAGAGAGCTGCTCCGTAAGGAAGAAGCAGTGGGCAGGGAGGAGCATTGGCACCAAACTCACGGTATGAGACATGCCAAGCTGCTAATGGGAGGTTACAACTTGAAAAGGTTCAAAGCTGTGATAAACCTCCCCAGGAATAGACTCAGGTTACTGGTCGCATGGTATACTGGCCACTGTAAACTGAATAGGCATCTGCATAGCATGGGCCTATCCTCTTATGCAAGCTGCCGGTTCTGCGATATGGAGCCTAAAACCCCGGAGCACCTGTTGCTCGACTGCACAGCAGTCTGTAGATGCAGGATCAAGGCCATTGGATCGATATTTCCGGATAGGGATCACATTGCCTCACTAGCACCCGGTAAGCTGTTGAATTTCATCTATGCGCTGGGGTTAAGTGAGTCAATGTGAGTCAGGAGAGGGCACAATAGACCAAACGTCGCGCTAACTATCGCGTGATCAGCCCTCTTAACATTGCATATAAGGATCTTTCGACAGTAGTTTGTGGGAGATTCAACCCCTTGTGAATAAACTGATTTGACGTTGTCAGTTTGGATTTAGAATCGCAAGTCTACGCTAAACCAGATTTTCACAATACGTCAAGTCATGAAAAGACTCTTGATAAACAGATCGACACCCATCGCAGTTTAGTCGATTTCAAAGCCGCTTTCGTCAGCACTGACAGGACCTCTCTGAGTATATAGTAAGTCTCTCATTACTGAAGTCTTTTTATATGGCGCAGAAGCATAGACGATGACGACCCGAAATGAGAAAGCACTTGGCGGATTCGAGAGAACTGTTTTTCGTAAGATCTGTGGAGCCGTCCGCATGAGCGATGAGTATCGAAGAAGGTGGAACCACGAACTGTATGAGCTATATGGTGACATGGATATAGTTAAGTGCATAAAAATCGAACGAACGCGCTAGTTATTCCCTATCGTCAGCGTGGAAAATGGTAATCCATCGAAAAGCTTCTTCTACTCGAGACCCAAGGGTAGAGAAAGGAAATAAGGTCACTCCACCAGTGTAAGGACCAGGTACATAGGACACACACACGTGACTTCGGAACTGGCAAAGTTTCGTGTACTCATCCCAGACTGATCCACGCTTATAATGCCAAAGAAGAAGTATAAGGAGAGGCACGTTCTAAGGCGGTGAGGCTAAACTACCCAGGAAAGCTAGTGGAAAATTATTGCTTCAGTGACTTCCAAATATTCTGCCAGCTTTCTTGTATTTTGTAACAATCTTTCTAATTTTTTAATGATTTGGGCCACACAGGGCGTCCGTTAAGTCGCTATCATGATTTAAAAGTGGTAATTTTCGGTTTCCAAGCCAAATATAGACATGGACCCAAAAAAAGCCATTAACTTTATTTCTTAATTTTGCGAACACGCTTTGCACTCATATTAACCTTATTGAAACCAAGTTGATTAAACAGCAGCAATTAATAATTTACAAAGTTATGCAGTAATTGAGTAAAGAACAAACTGGCAAGCATAATCAGGGGTTCCGTTGCCCTACAACAAGCTTACAGTGGCTTTTGTTACCTAGTTGCCTTACCATAATGAGTATAATCACTTGGTTTTCCACTTTTCTTATTACAACTATTTTCCTTCTCCATTCCTTTATTTACTCACCATTTTCACCCTTCGTTTGTTTACTTTTAGGTGGCCTTAATACTCTCGCCATACTTGGTGGCATTATATTGGTTTTAATCGTTGTCATCATACTGGCTATGGCTGTTTGCTTTTCCAAGCGACGAGCACGTTACTATACACGTGAGGATCGACTGAACGGAGGTGAGTAGCGAATGAAAGTGAAAGCAAATTGGTGATTATGCCATACGGATTAATGATGATAATTGTTGGTCGAGTACTTTTGGTAGTCGAGTGTTATGTTACATATAAGAAGACAAGTTTACACCTAATTTCGTAAGAGGAAAAAGATGAAAATGAAAAACAAGATAAAAATAAAAAAAAAAAAACGAAAATCTTTCTTATTTGAATTTTTCACATACATTTTGAGATTATGTGAAAAAAAATGTAAATGTTACAGACCTTTTCATAAAATACAACATTGCTATGTAATTTAAATTCCATAGGAGTCGTAGTTTTTCTGGAAATCGAGATAAAACATTCTAAACCCTTAAAAACTAATCACGCCCCCTGCTTTCCGCGACCACAGATCGCCCCTAAATTATGATTTTTTTAATGTTTGTAATTTTATCTTTTGTTTCCGATGGTCTTCAGTTTACTACGATCTTTTTTAATCATTTTAAAAGGCCTTTGCACTAGTCGATAGACAACTGATTTCATTTCCATTGGGACTTCCTTGTAAATAGCAAACGTTTAGTTCCTGATTTTAGATTATTATAGCCTTTGCGAGCATGATAAATTTTGTGGTTTCCAGTTCTCTTGCAAAAGAAATTCTTAATCAGTAAGGATGCTGATATAGTCCTTACCTCAGGGAACACAAAAAAATTTTTTTCAAAAATGGCGGTTTCCTGAAATAGAAAATAATTTTTTATGCTTTTTTTTTTTGAAATTCCTGAATTTTTCTAAAATATTAAAAACAAAAATTTTGACACGATGCTAGTAGGAACGATAAAGGATTATATAAAAAAGGTTCACACAAAATTTCAGGTAAATCGGTTTTATAGAACTTGAGATAATGCCGGTACCGTGTGGGAAAAAGGAGTTTCGAGAAAAACGCGTTTAAAAAAGGGAGTCTACCTACCAACCGGGCTAGGGACTGCGTCACTAAAGTAAATGTAGCTCTTAAAATAATTTTAATTTTAAAAAATCCTTTGGAGGATATGTTCTTAAGGGTCTAAACTTTAAATATATGAAAAAAATTTAATTTTTAAAAATTCTAGAGTAGAATACCCCCTTAAACAATAATATAGAATACCAAATTTTTTGAAAATGAAAGTTCAGTTTGTGTGGCAGATATAGTTGTTTGTTCCGACAAATGAACAGCTTCTTGGGGAGAAAAGAAAATGATCGAAATTTCATATCGATTTCTCAAAATCTGAAGGATTACTTCGCGTATATACAGACAGACGAATATGGTTAATCGGCTTAGTTCCCCATGCGGAACGATCAGCACTTAGTTAGTATATGTATGTTATATTTTATAGGGTCTTCAACGTTTCCGTCTGAGTATTACAAACTTCATGGAAAACATAATACAACCTGTGCAGAGTACAAATATAGCATTGACTTTCTATTTTCTTAGTGGGAGACAAGCTGATTTTATTATATGTTAAATGGTATATCAGTACCTACTAAGTGCTTCTGTGTAGAGAGATAATATTTAAAGATATTCAGAAATGTTTTATACAAATTTGTATTAATGAATATACTCATGTTTATCGTTAATTTTCTGTTAAGTAATAAATAAGTGAAAATACAATTGAAAACATTCAGAGAAACATAGTAAAAAAATTGATGAGTTTGCACTTGGACAAAAAGTTTTATAACGGTAAGAAAACGAAGGCTTTGTAGGGATAATGGCGACCCCTGCAACATAGCTAACTGTTTTGTTTTGTACAAAAACCTTAACCCGAAAATAAGAATGACGGTGAAAACGAATCGCAAGCGTCGAGATAATTTAAAGTATTTTGTCATTCCCGAATTGTGCTGGTAATGAGCAGAGCTTTAAAGCTTACTAAGCTTCTTGGTATTGTCCTTTTAATGCGATTAGCAAGCGATTATGACATAGAATCTGCGAAGAGAACTAGAAACGATAGTGCTTTCAATTAAATTGCTCGCATTGCCTTCAAATAAAACAGTTTTAAATTAATTTCAAAATACGCTAAAAATAATAAAGAAATCAAAAGCACATAAAATGTGCGAAGACGCAAAACCTGATGTTAAGAAAGTGGTAACCCCAAGAGCAAGCAATAAACTAGATCCAATTAATTTAAATGTTGCTCCAAAAGAGGCAAGAAAAGCCAAAAGTGCAAATTAAGAAAATGTACGTGGAAAACTCAGAAAAACACGCCGCCTACAATGTTCAAGTTAACTTGTTGCAAGAAAAAACTTTTGCATAAACCTCACAACGCTACTCCAAACCAAAAAGGTGTTGAGGCAAGCGGCCTGGGGTCTGTGCAGAAACGCCGGTAGCAAGAAGTGCAAGAAGTGGGGAAACGTGAAAACTCAGAAAGAAATATGAACAGGCAATGCCACCCCTTCCCAGCAAATCCCTTTGCTACCTACCCCGCCGCTTTGGGCATAGAACCACAGGCGCAAGGGGTCACGCAGTATGCACACTTTCGTCATTGCAAACAGCATGGCTTATTAACTTTCTCAGCTGCGTAGCTGGGGAGACCGAGAGACGGGTAAGCTCACATTTAAGGCTGTGGACCTCAAAAAGTGTGAAGAAAAAATTTAAATTGCTAAAAAGATGCATTGAAGAGAAAGTGAAAATGCAGAATTAAAACATAAACGAAAATGAACTAGAATGCCACTTGGGAGAACGGAAGTAAAAAGTGAAAAAAATTTGCACTTAATTAATGAGGGGCCACGGCGGCTTGCTGTGAGATCCCCTTCCAGCTGCGAACGAAGGTGAAGTTTTAATGAAAAATGGAGGTTAAATGCAGCAGTAGCTGAATTAAAATCAACTCGGTTAAAAAGCGAGAGAGTCGGTAAATATTTGTATAAGAAATGGCGCAAATAATGAAGTGCCATCAAATTATGCAGCTATTAAATTAACAAATATTTATTTGATCTGCTGCTGCAGTTATAATAACTGAGTGCGGTTTAAGTTTGACTTGGAGCAGCGCGCTGTTGAGGTTTCTCATGTCGCATCAAATTAAGCAAAGCTTACGCTCTATTACTCTCGGGAAAAGAGAACATCAAATTACCCATTGTAATAAACAGACTATTCTCTATTTTTTCGAAGACAGATGAAGCCACATTTTGCTTATTGATAAGACTTAAGACTTTACTAAATTGAGAACAATTAATAAAATTGACCATGTATAAAATAAAATGTTTCCTACAATCTTTCTCTAGATCTTTCTAGAGATTCAGAAGTACAGAAGACACAGTTGAATTATTGATACAACTTTTGTACCGATTCTGTCTTCTTTGTCTATTACTGTCCTTATTGTCTATTCGCAATACCAATTTAAGGTAACTGAGAATTAGAAACCAGAATGGATATTAAAGAGTGATTTAAGTAGAGGTACTGAACTGAAGCCGCTCGACCTTCCCAACCACATCACTTCAGTCGATGGGCACTTGAAAAGTTGTAGAAGATTCAACGTTTTCGAGCTAAATTTTGTTCAACGATGAGGCCCATTTCTGGCTCAGTGGGTATGTAATAAGCAAAATTACCGCATTTGGGGCAAAAATCAACCTTGAGAGATTCAAGAGCTGCCATATTACCCAGTAAAAAGGTGTGGTTTTTGAAGCGGTGGAATCATCGGTCCATATTTCTTCAAAAATAATGCATGGAGCACCTTCCTATCCATGGCGACCGTTATCGCACCTAACTGATGCCCGAAATTGAAGCTCGTGATCTCCGCGAAATTTTGTTTGAACAAAACGACCATCTGAGACGTGGCCGTGGCCGACACTTGAAAGAGATAATATATTTTTAAAAGAAAAAGGCTAAAGAATGTTCTTTTGAATAATATTACGCATTCTCCTTTAAATTTGAAGTTTCTGCGTCTTTTCTTTAAAAAATAAAGGAACCTCGAGACCCTTCACCCTTTATAATCAGATAACTGCTTATAAAGTAATTAGATACTCTAAGCGATAAAAAGTTAAACGGAGACACGAAGTTGGGATGATAATAAATTTGCATCCTTTGAAGAAATAAATTTTTATCAAAATTCCGTTATGTTATCTTCCATATAAGTCATCGAAAAACACCAGTTAGAGTTATCTCCAACACTACATTCATACCAAAATTGATCTTTTGCCCCAAATTAAGCCGCAATTTTGGCGATTTTTTTCTAATCTGACGGGATCCATAGACCGGAATTTGTCCGAATCGCCAATATCGGAACACCATAACTTATAGCTCACATACATACTGATCTATCAGTTACAAGTCCTTGTATGGACATCTTCACGGAATTTGATCAGACTTCAATATCAGTTCTCAAGTCGGGTATAGAAAACTTTCTTATTTGTTAAGCACCTTCACGAAGCTTTGCACAGATTATTAAGCAAAGCACCGCTACAATCCCCGCAGAAATTCCTCAAATCGGACTGCTATAGCATATAGCTGTGAGACACTCCGAACAATCAAACTCAAGTTCTGGCGACGTATTTTGTTTGAGTATTATAATATCGGCGAAACTGAAGTTAACATTTTTCCTATTTTTCAATAGAACCGTGGTCATTATAATCCGATTACCAATGTTACAGTTATAACCGTTTTCCATTAATTTAAAAAAAAAGATTACAAAGTCAAAGCATTTCAGTCAATAGTCATAAATAAAAACCCACAAAAAATTTAAAATCACATAAAGCAACAAAATACAATAAGTAACTGTTTATTAATAAACAAACACAAAAAGCTCTTAAAAAGTGAAATTTCACCTCAACATTTTACTACTCGCCGCCTTTATAACTAAGCAAAGCAATCATTTAAGCACCGTAATTGCCAAAATCCAATTTCTTCCGCTGCTCGAACTTCCAAAGCATCACGCCACTCAATGCAACAGTGTAGGAAAGTTGGCTTGTTGTTTCGCGTTTCCGCTTTGCCACGTTAACGATATCGTTTTCCTTTATGGTCTGCTGTGTTGCAGCACAGAGAGTGCCGGAAAGCAGCTATCGCCATTTTTCAAACTGTAAAAGCAATCCTGCGGCGCGCACTAACTTACTACCCGCTCATAAAAAAGTAGAAATGAATAAAGGAGCAATAACAACCACACCAACAACAACAGCAAAACTCCAATGCGCCAATAATAATATTAACGGTAATGATAGTTGTAGAATCGCAGAAAAACAGCCAAAGGTCGCATGTGTATGTGTGTGTGTGTGTGGAGCCACACAAACCATTATCGACAGCAGCACCAAAGCAAAGTGGGAAACTGCGGCGGACACAGCGCCAGC
The DNA here is from genome assembly GCA_037783105.1 of Bactrocera zonata. Lineage (NCBI taxonomy): Eukaryota > Metazoa > Arthropoda > Insecta > Diptera > Tephritidae > Bactrocera > Bactrocera zonata. Next base: position 83,914 of record JBAWJQ010004603.1, on the reverse strand, counting down.
GGCAGAACGGAAGCGAACTTTTGAAAAACTTTGAACACACTTTCTTTTCATTTTGTTTCCTTTTTGGTGGGGGTTCGATAGTTATGTTGGAAGCGCTCGGCAGTGTGAGGCAGAATCAACAAAAAAGCGCAAAACAAAAACATAAAATACGATCTGTGAAGAAATTAAAAGTAAACAAGCAAACGACAAAACAAACGTGATCTGTGCTGTGCTAGTCAGCTGGAAAGTTCGGTTTGTTCGGCTGTTTGTGTCGGAAAAGATTACAAACCAGGAAATGGCTTGTTGTTGCGCACATATGCACACGTACATTTATTGTGTGAATGCAAATAAAATTGAAGTTTCGAAAATATTAGAATTTGTACAAATTTTGCAGCATTATAAACTCCAGCTTTTGTTTCTCCATTTGAGTGTGGTGAAGTTTTAATGGCTAGACAAACTGTGGAACCACGCATGTTTGCACGAAATTCGTATTGCTACAATGCGCCAGTACCGAGTGTACGCAGTGAAAGAAACTTAACCAACAAAAATGGTACATCCACATCACATTTTGAGTATTACCCAATTCTTTAGAACTTTTAAATTTTTTGAACGTAATTGACCTCAAAAACCCAGTCGTTTGTTATGCTTTCTCCAAACTGAATAAGGAAGCAAAGCGTATGGGTCTGGTTGCGAACGAGGACAAGACGAAATAACTCCTGTCATCAAACAAACAGTCGTAGCATTCGCGACTTGGCTCCCACGCCACTGCTGAGTCATAACTTTGAAGTTGTGGATAATTTCATCTATTTTTGTACTAGTATTAACAACGTTTGCCTCGAAATCCATCTCAGAATAACTCTTGCCAACGGGTGCTACTTCGGAATAAGGAGGCAATTGAGAAGTAAAGTCCTCTCTCGACGAACAAAGACCCTACTCCATAAGTCAGTCATAATTGCCGTTCTCATATACATAGTGCAGAGGCATGGACAATGACAATATCTGACCGACTTTACGAGTCTTTGAGAGAAAGCTCGATGGAACGATGAACTGTATGTGTTTACGACGACATTGACATATTTCAGCGAATTAAGACATAGCGGCTACGCTGACTAGGGCATGTCGTCCGAATGGATGAAAACGTTTAAGCTCTGAGAGTATCCGATGCACTACTTACCAGTAGAAGCAGAGGAAGAGGAAGACCTCCACTCCATTGGAAAGATCAGGTGGAGAAGAACCTGGCTACACTTGAAATATTCAATAGGCGCCAAACAGTGAAAATGAAGATCGATTGATGCGCTTTTGTTATACCCTGAACAGGATAAATTAAGTTTGTCCCGAAGTTTGTAACACCCAGAAGGAAGCGTCGGAGACCCTATAAAGTAAATATATAAATGATCAGTATGTTGAGCTGAGTCGATTTAGCCGTGCTCGTCCGTCCGTCTGTCACTGTCCCTACGTACGTTCACTTCTAGTATGTGCCTTCTTCGTTCTCAAATTTGTTGTCTCACATTTCAATGAAATATTTATACATATTTTTAATGTATGTTTCAAAACTCCTTGTTACTAAAAAAAAGCAGAAACTCGAAAGAGTTATTTTTATTAAAAAGTAAATATAATTAAAAAGTATATAAAGGGATATTTTGGTGCTTGTATTATCTTGCGTCGTGGGCGTTATTGCTGACATACGTTCCAATTGTTGTAAAATTATAAATACGTTCAAAAGGGTATTAAATTTGATCTTGAATGCAATAACTTAATTCAAAAACTTAAGAACAATTTATAAAAAAAAAAAACAAATTTTAAAAAGATGTAAGTGTGAACCCTTTTGACCAATGACTCGGAAACTCGGTTTATATTTCTTTAATATTTTATGTCACTTTTCACTCACCCAGCTCGATTCCGCGGAAATATCTTCAAGCCTTCAGTGATCCACTTTCAAATTTCATTATTTGGCATATATTGTCAGTCCACGCCCATAAGAGCCCATCTGATCCTATTCGATTAATTTTTGTTTTATCGGACCAACTAACTTTGTTCCATTCATTCATTAAAATGTTATTTTTCTTTTGTGAACTAACGAGTGATCCAAACAGAACTACTTTTTTATGCTGTCATGTAATTTTTGTATAATATTGTTTGGCATTTCATCATGGAAAGCCTTAAGCTTGAGCAACGTTTACAAATCATTCAATTTTATTACGGAACTTCAATTTATGGTCAAAATAATTGGCCTACTTTGTTTACTATTCGTAACATCGTCATCCATCTTATGACGTAGTATTCATTATTGGATAATATTGGATAATATTCGAAAAATATAGCAGCCGTAGCGGAGAGCGCACGCGAAGACCGTGGAGATTCGATTTGGCGTCGTTCGCAGTAACTCGGACTGATGTATGGAACGACTTCGCACATTTTACGAGGAGAAAAATTGAAAGCGTACAGAATACAGCTTATGCAAAAACTGAAGCCGCTCGATATTCCAAAGAGCTATGGGGTTTTGAAAAGTTCCAAAGAGATTCCATTTCTGGCTCAAAGTATATGTGCACATGTGTCGAAGTAAAGTGTAAGCAAAATAGCCACATTTCCGACGAAGAGATTTAAGAGCTGCCATCTCATCCAAAAAATCAGCTATTCACTCAGTTTTATAATGTACAATAGAATGTTTCAAAAAATTCTTATCAGCAAGTTCGGCGAAGAAACTTTAGTGGTTTGTGGGATATGCTATGTATAATCAACCTATTAGATGACTGGCAACCCTTTTTGTATAGAGACTTTATTTCAAAAGATTTGTATGGCGTGAGTTCAATTATGAATGAAAGTTTAATATCACAGAAGTTACATCTCAGTACGTTTCTTTATAGCAAACTGTAGTTTTGTATCATAATTTGTCGTTTAATACTACAATAAAATGGTTGCTGTAAGGATCCTATAAATTCAGACTCCACTCACAATTAACAAAAGATATTAGTAAAAGAATAAAAAAGAAAGCCTTTTCCTATATTAATTACATAATAATATTAATGTTAATTTCTTTCTTCCACCCACTTCTTAGGTGAGAGCGGTAAGTGTATCGAAAAGGGTTTGGAAACCAGTAACGGAAATGGCGTAAACGGCGGCAGCCCTCCTGAGCACGCTAAGACGCCTACCACGCCCACTAATGAAATCAACTTCAAATTTCCCATCGACGATCGCGTTTGCACCATCGATGAGCTGGTGTTGCCACCCGCACCACCGCCACCTAGCAAAGAACCGCCATCACAGCTGCCACCGCCACCACCAGTCACAGCAAATAGCGTACTGAATAGTCTAACTTATAACAGTTGTACCGGCAATAATACAGCCACCGCCATGGCGGCAGTAGCGGCAGCGGCCACCGTCATACCACCCGGTGCGCCATCGGCTGCGGGGGCTGCGGCAACCATGTCGCCAGCACACAATAATCTACCATCTGAGGCAATCGTTGTTGTGCTGCCCACACCGCCAACGCATTATAAAACCGAACAACAACTGCAACAACCCCAGCAACTGCAGCTGACCACAATCGAACCGCTGATCAGCGTAAACTGACCGACGGCTATTGATGTTGCAAGCGCCTCAGCCACCGCAGCAGCCACAAATAAAAATGTCAACACACCAGCGACGACGTTGGCGTTTTCGCCATTGACCGCGAAAACGGGGAGAACGATAGAAAGGGGACGGCAAGTGGCGTTTACAACCACGACGCACACGTAAGTGCTCGCAACCAATATGTACACAAGCTGCAAGTGCAGCGAAGCGGAGTTATATTTTTTATCATTCGAAAACATTTAACGATAACTATTTTTAAGAAACCTACCAATAAGATTGTGTAAAGCGAAACAAATGCGTCGTAAGCAGAAACGATTAGAATTTGGAAGTTTGAAGTATTTCCGGTACTGACTCTATCACTCAGTCTGATTTTAAACTAAAGTATCATATTGAAGGGTCCAGATATGCGTTATACGACATATTTTTTCTTCCAACAATTTTTAATGTTGATTTCGAAACTTCTGAATTTTGCTGTTTGGAATGTTTAACAATGTGGCCGCCTGGCTCGGCTCCGCCACTGCTTTGGATCACTAGAGAATATCAATATTATTTTCTAACTTTGGTGGGTGTTTGGCTGAGCTCCTGCTATTATTTGCTATTATGAAGTTATTTAATTTATACCAAATGGGAAAAATTTGAAGTTGCAATATAGAAAACAATTTGATATTTTGCATTGTCGAGTGACAAGAAGAATTAGAAAACCCCGTTCTGTTGTTTCACCATTAGAAGTACTCTTGCTTATTTGTATATCGATACGAGTTAAATAGGAGACTAATTACGAGTTATATACATATTTATTATTTCGGGTCTTAATTACTCAAATATTTTAAGCTAAAGAAACAATTTTTTTCAATTTAACTCCGTCTTCCGTATTTTTCTGTTAATTCATACCGGGTACATCTTCAGGCTTGCATAGTTCGATGGACGTCAGCTAGTCCTTATAGCTATGATTTATAGTTCACTACCGACCAACTTCACAATACAACATCTACATCTTTATAAACATCTGTTCTTTAATAAATTCCAATAAAAATTAAGCCCGAATAACTCCTTTGTTTCCAACGAAACTGTGATTGGTCCGAGGATTGCTAAGGAATCTTTACTTCTCAGAAAAAGTTACAGAAGAAATAGGGATATCTAATCTGTATGAGAGAGAATATCATAAAAACGTTTCTCACCTTTTTGCAAACAGTAATAATAAAATATCAAGGGCTTATATTAATTGAATGTTTCATGTTTTTTGAGAAAATATTGCTCGAGGAGTTTATGGAAAAGAGCCGGTCCAAATAATCTTTGCTTTTTAAAGGTTTCAAAATAAGTTATATTTACTATTCTTAGTATGTGAACAAACTTCTTTTCTTGTTTGTGTTTTTTACGTGGCGGGTCCCAAACCCAGCACACAACCCTGGGGAGAAATGTTACGCCTTTTCACTTTATCTCGCCTTCAACCGGATGTTCTTTGGCTACCCAGAGGATACTTGGTCTGAGACCAAAAGTCGTGAGCTGCTTTAGCCAAATGTAAAAAAATCATTTCTGGCCACTCCCAAATGAATGGCGCTCAGAGAACTTTCCTCACTTGCGTGAACTTCTACACATGGCTCCTTCGTTAACCGTTAACAAACAGCAAGATCTAAAATGTATTCAAAAAACAAATAAACTTTCTCTGCACCTGCGCCCTCTATCTAATATTGAAGAACTTCTCTAGTAACTACAGCATCGATGCTTCCAGTCGTTGTGCATACCAACCTACATATACAGTACGCTCCGTCAAACGCCACCATGGAATCTAACATATGCTCTGTATACACTTACAACTGATGCATGACATACCTACAGATGATACTACTTCATCTGCAGCAATGTCTCCGCTTTTGAATGTAATTGAGCCATTTCCATTGATTTAATTGCGGATATTGCGCGATTACAAGATATCATTGAATTCCGCTTGTGCCACAATATGCATACGCACAAGTGAAGATGCCCCTTGACACCGGAAAAAAGGCACTTTACAATGCTGCATGCGTGCACAGGTACTGGCAGAAGAATGATTCCTCAGATGCACATATGCAGCAATTCAGTCAACACTCGAGAGCACTCACTGCGATATGGTTCTCTTTCCGGTGAATTTTAATGATTTAATGCAGAAAAGCGTAGCCAACAACAACATGCGGTCTGCTACAACTGCGGTTTTCACAAAATTCAAAAAGAAAGCGTTTCAAGCTATTTTTGCTTCATTTCACTCAACTGCATTTCTTCTTCACCTATCTTTGCATATATGCATTTCCAATTTCCGGTGCAATTAAATATCACGAAGTCGCTAATCAAAAATTCCATTTCTCATTTAAAAATACGAAATAATTTTCAATTCAATAATTTCGATAATTGAACTGTACAGGCAATATTTCGTTTACTCATTAATGTATACTTCGATATTTTTATATTTGGTTGCGCCTAAAAGTATGCTCCAATTACAATCGTTTCTGCTAAGAAGCGCATGAGACAACCATCTTTTGTTTATGAAAACATAACGGTGAATATGTGTGTACAGCGAAAAAATGCGAAAACCTAATGAAGCATAAAATTAGGCGCGGAAGCGTGCCGCAAACGTTTCATTTACTTGATAAGAGAGATTAAGATTAAATATTTAGTGTGTAATACATGCATTTGCTAAGTTTAAGCGATAATGTGTAAGCTATACTAATTATAGCCTGTAAGTAGCGGCGACACATTCAAAATGTGATACTAACAAGAAAACAAAAATTGTGTTTAGCAAATTATAGCAAATAATGTAATAAATTTGCGGAACTAACAAATCGAATACTGATGTATAGGGCTAACAGCATAAGTATATAAGTAATGTAATTTATATATATATATATATATATATATATGTATATGTATATAGTGTGTAAAATGCACTCAATGAGATTCAAATGTATGTAACACGTTTACCATATAAGCACATTAGGGGTGTTCATATAAATTCAAATGTTTTTTTTTAATATATGTGCCTCTATATTCATTGAAAATGCAAGGAAATTATTTTTAATTAAAACTTCATCAAAGATTTCCTTTTTTATTACAAAAATTATAAAGCAGACCTATATCTCACAGAGAGATGCTATAGCGTTGAAAGCGGTGACTTTGCCGCGAAATGTGTCTAAATATATTTGTGGCACATGAGTTGGCAACTCAGTCGGACAAAAGACTAGTCTGCTTTATAAGCAAAATGTTCCATTGCGGTCCCCATTTTGATCGTAAAAGTTAAATGTCACTTTTCACACACGATTTTGCATGGCAAACACTGAAATTCGTGGCGTGTCAAACTCGGCAAAGGTCGGCAAATCAAATTTGCATTAGTAAGCCGCGAACACTCTCTCCCGAACTGTCAGTAAAAAAATCTTAGTAAAACTAATTGTATTTAAATTTTACCAAGTATTATCCTAAGAGTTGGTTAGTTAGGCTTAAAGCGTTTTAATATTTTAAGCACAAAGCGAAAAGAGTCTTCACAAACGACAAAAGACACAGTAAGTCTACTTATAAGATTTCACAATTTACAATTTATAAAATTTAAATTTAAAATTAAAAGTTTAATTAAGTTTTTTTAATTTTCACTTCTTTTAATAAGACTTATTTTAAAAATAATTTGTAACAGTTATTAGTAATAGCATTTAACATAAGTGAACATCAATATCCATATCTAGTTTTGCATTTGAACAAATATCCAGTAATTTAGTTGATATTTCACACAATAAATGCTCAAAACTTAGTTTTATTCAAACAGCGTGACTCCATGCATTGAACCTGTTTTTTTTATACGTTATTGAATAAGTTTATTAAAAAAGTTAAAATAAGTCTTAAGTACATTTACATTTTAAAAAATATATCTTAATTAACGATTTTTCACTAATAATTATAATAAACTTAATTAATAAATTCGCTCGGTTTCAGATATTAATTACGGTATTTACATTATTGAATTTCACATGTAAGACAGTTAAAAATTTTACCAGCAATAAAAATCGATACTCAATTGATACCCATTTGGTTTTATTGTTTTTAGAGGAAGTAAGAATACCTAAGTTCGGGTGCAACCGCACACTTTATACTATTTCAGCATGCAAGGATCAAAGCCGGATAAATGCCTTTAGGTGTTCGCCAAAATAAAAAACTAAGGCTAAAGGGTTCAACTGCTTTGTTCGACGAAATCGCGAATGGATTACAATCAAATTTGGTATCTTGCTAATATTATATGGAGTAAAGGCAGCAGGACGTTTCAAAATTCTCAATGTCTGTTATATCGGGGCATAACATCTATTTTATTCATTTCAGACACAAAAACAGACTGTTATGAGTAAAACAAGATCTATTATTTCATTGAGATAACTCATAAATTGGCCAATATACTACTGTAGGCAAAATATAGTAAGACTTTTAAATTCAAATTTCGTGTGAGAAAATCTACTCGAAGTATGACTGTCAGTGGTATTTGAGCCAAATATTATCAAAATAATTCTAATTAAAATAAGTGTTTAGTATACGCTTGTCCTTCTGGTGTGTGTAAAGTGCATTCGGCGATTTTTACGATGAGTCAAATTATTCAACAAAGAAGTTCGATTAAATTTTGTGTGCGGAATCAAATTTATGGAGCCAAAGATTTCAGAATGTTGGAAAAGGCCTTCAGTAATATTTCTTTGTCGCAGGCAAATGTTTTTGATTGATACAAATTATTCTAGGAAGGCTCAGAACGCGTTGAGAGGACGGCCATCAACATCAATTGATGATCAACATGTAAAAAAAAAAAGAAAAAAAACCGATGCTTGAGAATTAAAGATTAGCAGTCAGAGAAGCTTTTTTGGAATATCATAAAGATGAAACCCATTTTTGAAAGGTCACATAGGCCTCAGAAAAGTAAAAATACGATTGGTTACAAAATCACTCAATTTTTTCGAAAAACAACATCTAATAACGTCCGTGAAATAATGCTTTCCGACCAGAATATCGTGAAGAAAATTATTACTGACCATGAGTGTTGGATGTGTACTTATGACCCTGAAAAAGACGGTAAAACGGCCGAATATCGTGGCAAAGGTGAGCCGAAACCGAAAAAACGAAGCAGGTCAAAAATAACATTAATAATTCTAAAAGTATGAACAGAGTCTTACTATTTTTACTGATACTTTTATGCGTTATAAAGTCGCCCGGTAGTTCGAAAATGTATAAATTATGTATATAGTAGGGATGCTAAGGCAAGTATAAATTCGATTATATTCACTTTTGACGAAAGGATGTACTTTTATCGAGGAAATATTTTTCCCAATTTATTTGGAGACAATTGGTTCTTGATGAAATTTAAAATTGTGTTATTTGGGAAATTGGCGAGGTTTTTGTCTGAGCGGGTCCCGAAAGTGCTTAATCATGGATTTTTTAAGGTTGCGATTAAAGGCGTTTTGTGGCCGTGGTAGTGGCCGATAACTTTCATTGCGACATCTCAAATTTTATGAGTGGGATATATTCGATTCTTTAAAAAAAAAACGATGATAAAATCTACTATTATATTATCCAAAAATTCGCGCATGATATCTGAAATAATATTCAGCTATTCCCAGAAATATAGTTAGATATTCATCAACAAGAGATTCTGGGCAAGAAACAAAGTTACCAATTTTTGTTTCAACTAAGTTTGCTTCGAACGAGAGTTGGCGAGTTAGCCTGGAACACAAGCTGTCTTATATCATTAAGCTCCTTCAAGGATTGTTTCAATTGACCCTAGAGGAGCATATCTTGTATTAGAACACTATCAACACAGGGCATACCACAAATATTACTGGTGGACAAACCAAAACTGTTCTATTTTTATGATAGAGAGAGCTTAATAAACAGGACATGAGCGGTGCTTACCTTTGCAAATGCCCAACTTTCAGCCGGCTTAGACGGGATATCCCATGTCTCCCACTGCTACAACTTACGGGGTTAAGGGTAGTCACAGGCACGAAAAAATGAGAATTTTCAGTATTTTTTTTTTTTGCTATTAAGTCGTGTTATTTTACAAAAGTAGTAACATGGCATTGTTATAGAATGTGTTGACTTGAAATCACGAAAATTTTCAAAAAAAAAAAAATAATAATTTCCAAAGTTATAGTTGTTTGTGTTGACCCAGTTCCAAAAAAAGGTACTTGCGGTGACAACCATAAATCCTTGGCGATTCATCTAAAATCAATCGGACTAAAAAAATTAGTTTTATAAATAGGTAATCCAAGGCCTGATCGAAGTATTTTTTTTTTTAAATTAACAAAATGGCGGCCTCAGGAAAATTTTGTCTAAATTTTTGGGAAAAAATCAACAGTTAATTGGTCTTAAAAAATCGAAATTTTCGATAAAAATAAAAATCTTTTGATCTTTTTGCGTTTAAAGTTTCACACTAGCGCTTTGAAGTACCCGAGCTCCCTTTGTTTTTTATCGAATAACACAAAAACTAATTATCGGATCAACGTGAAATTTACAGAGAATATTTTTAAGATAATACACTTAACGAAAATGCAAAAAAAAAATTATTTTTTGAAAATTCTGACTACCCCTAACCCCTTGATGGACATTCAGTTGGGGTGTAAAAAATCATTTGGTGCACCAAATGCACTAAGTTGTTTGATAATGCTTAACTTGGTTACCACTCGGGAGCACCATGGACCTAATGATGACCTAAATGCGGCCACCTGTGGTTACGCATACCCTTTTAACCATCCAACCAGCAAAGTTAGCTTCAATCTTCCAATATTTTATTTATATTAAAATATATACTTCCTATTTGTTACTCGATATATTCACCTATATGCTGTTTTAATATTACTGGATTAGGGAAATTATGAAGTACTAAGTACAATTTCACATTAGAAGAGCTAGGACTAAGAATTACAAAAACTCTTAAGGTGAGGAAGCTCAATTATGCAGCTCAGTATCTAAGATAAGCAGGAAACTATAACTTATTCTGGCAAGTAACATTAATTAAACCTTAGAACAGTAATAATAAGAAGCTCGAAGATGTTCAGCTTTGTGTAAAGATCTCTTAGATGGTTAATGTTTATCAGATGTGAGAAGATACATTCAAGCAAAGAGCTAGCGATAGTGTTTACTTGTATATCAATTTTAAATATATTTGGGCTGAGGCAGTTTGTTATTAAGAAGTCAATTAAAATTATCATGTATAGAAAAGGAAAGTACTGACGACTAACCAAACTATTATAAAAGTTGCTAACCTGCCAGATGACAATACTAAGTATGCGTGCTTAGATTGAAGTGGTGAGAAGGCTTTTCCTCCCCTCAATAAACCTGCAATGTAGGACGCGGAATTGTTCGATTATACTGGGTAACCAAGACAATACGACTCAATCAACATACTTTAGCCGATATGCCGCGTCGCTTGCAATAAGGCACAGTGGTACAAAGTGTCTACACTCTTTTATAAAAAAAGATTGGAACTATTATTTTTCGAAGAGATCAACTTGAGCATTACCACGCAGATATACCATGTATCCATGTTGAAGTAAACGCTTCAGTATCTCGTTGCAACTTGAAAGGAAGATAGTTTGTAAGCTCTCGGTTAAATTTACAAACTTCATTGCCCATCACAGCATACTGTGGCACACACGCTTGCGACCGCTCTTTCCTGACTATCGTCAACAGCGAATTTCCACATTTCTGTTTGCTTCCGCCGCGCAGCGCAACTTCGATAATCATGCTGGGCATTGCATGCATTGGCAGCAACAATAACAACTTGAATAGTATATCTTGCAATACGAAGCAGACACCACGGCCGCACAAATGGCGACTTGCAACATTGCTTTGTTGCAGCTTTCATCATAGCGAGCATATTGCCAACAATGTTTGCGGTTGGCAACGGCTGAGAAGAAGGGATGTGGCAAGGCGACAGCGTGGCGCGCAGTTGGGAAGCGACATTCACGCTGCATTCACTTAGCCAAAGTGGCGTTACCACCATCCGCGTCTCTCGCATCTAACACCGGCCCACACATCTGCAATTGCGCAGCCACGCTTCGGAAACGGAAGTAATTTCCGTCGAACTAATGTAAGCGACCATTGTTGAAGTGTCGTCGCAACGAAGTAGAAACGTGGCATGTCGAAGATTACGTATTCAGAAAGTGGCGTTTGCAGCAAAGACAAATTCGCCATGAGTGAGTGACGGAGCGGCGGGCAGTTAGCTGCAGTCCGCGCGCACTTTCAAACACTTTCAGACAATGCGCGCAAAATTATCCTTCATTTACCGACGCCATGACCAACTTGCCAGCATTCGTCCATTGGTGTGGCGGAGTGTACATGGTCATTTGCTGCGTCACAGTGTGTGCTAAGCCGCAGCAGCGCTGTTTACCGACGCGAACGTCACCTTAGACGCGTCGCTGGTTGTTAGAGTTTTTGTTGCCGGTGGCTGCAGCGTTTTGCTGTCGCACACTTCTAGTTAAAGTTGCGAATCTGTGGCCAGTTTTCTCATTTAAATAACCATTTCTTCGTGCTATTTGACGACTTGATTGCTGGAATGTTGTCCGACAAGCATATTTTTATTATAAAGAGCACAAGTGAACTATTGAAGCTTATTACTTAAATATAAGTATATTTTCTCAAAACTATTTCTTATTCTAGTTTGACATTGTTAGGATGATGAGCGCAATATGGAACATATGGACACACAATGGCTTGATGAATGTAAATTCCGTACAGGCTATATATAGTATATATAAGCACGAATACTGTAAATGCAGGGAACATTCAAAGAAAGTTTTTACGGTATTGAATAGATCGATCTATATGAGAGCTCACTATAATTTAAGTTTTCTTGTTATTAACAAATCGCAATCGCTGAAATTGAGCTCTATTTTAAAATCTTTCACTTCAAGAACGACACGAATTACGAGAAGTTGCTAAAGAATAGCAGTGAGCCGTTTAGCGAATGGGTCGGAGCTAATGGGAGGTGTGGAAGGGAAGTCTTTTGTAAGTAACTGTAGTGTTTTTTAGGCAGAAATGACTGCTGTGGATGTAAACTTGTCGCTCCGAAGTGTAGCTACTTCAGAAAGTTGGACATTCACTCCAACGCAAACTATGTGTGTGTAACTCAACGAGTGTTTGTAATCACTAGATATAGCATCAAGCTACTTCAGTATCAGACTCATTCTGATACCTGGTCATAGCCGAATCTAAAAAGTGCGGAACAACAAGGGAAGGCATCCTTACCCCGTTCACAACGTAATGGGAACGAGTAGGATTTCTTTTATTGTCTTGCATTCTGGCACTGGACCTATCGACCTAGCGTGTGCTTAAGCTTTCATCTATGCGATTGCGAGAACTATTTGCGCTTAGCAAAGTTCATCTTGCCGCGTTTATAAGAGTTCTGGCAGGACATTGTTCAATAGGTTTTTATGCTGTAAGGCTAAAAATCCATTCGGTCGCCAAGTATGGAAGAAGGTGAGGTTATCCAGGCATCATGCCCTCCATTCTCCAAGGTTTGCAAAATTGAAGACATCTCGGCTTCTTGTTGAAATGTAATCATAATGCTACGAAATAATTTATTATCGGGTACTTATTGAGGTAGTAGTCTGGTAACTTATGCCTTTTTTCATGACTTCTTTGGAGGGTGGTTTTTTATAGGAAAATATAAATGAATTATCTTGAATATTTAGAGTGTTTTTATTTACATATTGAAAATATAAAAAAAAAATGTATTTGAAAAAGTTTAACACTTTATTACTACTTATTATTATTGTCACTCGAAGTTGGAACCTCGAAAAAAATGGACGTGGGTGGCCCGGGTTATTTTGGCTTTTGATATTATCTGAAATCAAATATTTTTGTTTATTCTTAGTCTATAGGCATGTCATTCTGGTCAGAACTACTGAAGTTAAATTTCAAGGGTAACTAACAAAATGACGGACTTTGAAAAAAAGTCCTTTTATTTTAGCAAAGAAAGGGTTGTAAAATAAAAAGTTAGGGGTGAAAAAAATTCTCGTTAGTTGTGACGAGAACTACTATAAGTGTGTAGAACAGTCTGTTAAAATTTGAAAACAATCGGTTCAGTAGAAAAAAAGTTAGGACCCGGGCCGACCAGAAAAACAATGTTTTGAGAAAAACGCGTTTAAAGTTCAACAAACCCGAGAGAGAGGACTCCGAGGCGGTCTAAGAAACTCGTTATAACTTCCGAAATATTCCGAATTTCTATCTGAAATTTTCACAGTATATTCTCAAGACACTGTACTTTCAAATTAAGCAAAAAAATATTTTTCGATTTTTTCAACCCAAGTTACCAGACTACTACCTTAATCAGGTTTCAAAAGTTAAATCTTTATAATGATAGGCATGGACACATAATAATAACCCAACAAATATTTAACATTGAAGACGTCACGGAAGGCATTTTTCGAAATATCCTTGGGAGGCGAGATTCATGCTACTAGGATCCCCTCTGTCGTCTCAAAATGTTTGCCTTTCATCGGTATTTTCAGACAAGGAAATAAAAAAAGTCCGAGTTGCCACATCTGGGCTGTAGAGCGGCTGCGGAAGCCGGTAGCTAATCACATGAATGACGGTGTGTTCTGATCTTCAGTTAGCACTTTTGGGCCTATCGTTGCGCACACCTTTCGGATACGCAAGTGCTCCCTTACAATGTCATGAGCCCTCGTAAAGCATCATCTGCGTAAGCCTGCTTGATCATATCAAACGTCTCTGTTGCAGATTTACTCAGCTTCACACGGAATTTAATCGCGTACCTCACAGAAACACGTCGCACGAAAATGGTTATTCTGAGTCTCCTCAGTGTTCAGAGACAATTGACTAGCCGCTCGTTCGTTAGCTAGCAATGCTCTCTACCGAATCCAGTCGGAGCACGCACGCTCCGAAGCACAGTCGCGGAGGAAAAAAATCAGTCCTTTACTTTCCAAACAACCCCTGTAAGAGTAGACTTTGGTTTGTTGGAAATGGAGGCGCAGAAGCACCAGACCGCATGCGCTGTAATTAGATTATCATTAGTTTCATTTTGCACCCGGCTAGGAACCAGCAACTTAGTGGATTTGGTAAAAAAACATGGTTTTCCCAATATCTATTAATATAGAGCATTAGTAGCAGTGGAAGATATCCCGTCTCCCTCAACTAAGCGGTAGGCATTCGCAAACATAATATTCCAGCGTTTCATCATCTTCCGCGCAAGTTCTTTTCCAATTTTCTGAAAATGAACTATTTAGAGTAGGAGTAATTTTGTGGTACGAGTATGCCCTGTGTTGCTAGTTCCAAGGCCTGAGATGTTCCTCGAGAATCCATTGGTTCAAACAACCCCTGAATGGACTGAATGGCCGGTGGTAGCTTAAGGAAACAGTATTCCCAGCGGGACAACTCGTCTGCCATATGATTTCCTTTATTTCCTATGTGACTGGGTACCCAGATGATATTATTGAGTGACCTATTTGAAATGTAATTATTGCCAGCTTGCAAAACCCAACACATTGATACTTAGTATTGCCCTTACAGATAGTCGTAATCTGCGTTTGAATTAGTACAGTGAAGTTCGCTACTTTTCCTATTTCTTCCTTAGATCCGTCGGTGAATATTTAGATTACGCCATTGTAACCGGCAAATGAAATTCTTGTATTTAAATCCTTTCGGATCTCCTATTCTCCTTCGTAGCCCAAGTTTAATAAGAAGGTCAAGCATACAAACGTATTGGTAGTGACGCTGAGTCTAACTCAAAAGGCTCACTTCAATATGTATTGGCTGGATATCAAGGGTAGCCTCTAGAGTCTTTGATTAAGTAACTTTCATTCGACCGCATTCACTAGCAAGCAGACCTCTTTCACCTGTTCCAGGGATTTAATTTGGTACGCTTTCAGTAATACCATCCACCACACCAAAGCACCGCATTTTAGTATAGGACAGATGGCCCTTGCCAATAGATCATGTGGTGTATTAAAGTGGGCTATTCTGAAGGAGATTCGAATGGCTTTTGAAATCCTGCTGGCAATGTGTTCTTTCCACCTTAGGTTTTAGTCTGGGATAACACCAAGATATTTTATTTGTCAAATCTACATAATAAGGATCAATACGAATTCCAACTCGGCAGCATTTTTCAGAAATATTTGGGTACTTCTCTGACTGCTACGACAACAACAAAAGGCTATCTAGAACAACTTATGCAGTTACCTTTCAATTGTGATTTTAGAATCTGATTCGAAGCTTTCTTTTCGTAATAACCCTACATTTGCAAACTCTTCTTCTAGTTTGTCTTTAATAAGCATGCCACAAGGAAATCCTTACAATGTAAACCAGTAACCACGTACTTCGCGCTTATCAAGTGCCTTAACGGTACTCAATTATAACCAAGATTGCAAAATGATTGGACTTGTGTGCGTGATTCACATTTATTAATCCATTCACAACTTTAAATTTGAAGATTTAAGCAGCGTGCTGTAGCAAGCACACTAATAAGGAGTAGCACTTTAATAGCAGCCCGAACTTCTGCTCAAAGCACCATTTTCTTGGAAAACACTTTTGTGATTTTCCAATCACTTTCCCCAACAATTCGACCGCACTTTATGCAGTTTCACTTTCGCTACGTTCTGCAACAGTTGAGTGAGTCCGTTAGTTAGTCGTCGACTGTGGGCTTTACGATGCGGTATTTTTGTCACGTACTCTCCGAGTTAAGTCTGCCGGCTTTCCTCTCATTTTCGTTTGCGCGCCACTTCGGCAGCTCTTCGTTTTGTTTCTTCTTTATGCAACTATCTTTAATCTTGCATTAGTAGTAAACTGTAAGCTGACCGAGTTTGCAACTCTTTTTACTGCTGCGGTTCCGAAGCGGATTCCATTTCGACCCATTTAACGTGCGTTCTTCCTTTGAGCTGGCCGGCGGTTCAATTTCACTAACTGTCCATTTTGTTTGTGTTCCGGCCACAATAACGTTGAAAATGTATTTCACTGGCATGTTAAGTTGGTCGCTGCGTTGTTGTTATTGTTTTTTGTTTTTTTCAATTCTACAATAACTAAGCAGGATTGTAATGGCCTGCGGAAGGCAGGAAAAAGTATTAAATCCACGCAAGTCGAAGTAGGAATAGCGTGTGTATTGTTAGTGCGTGGGTTGGCGCTGCTAACTGTATATACATCTCTAAGTAGGTGGGCGTCCCTGCACTTGGCGTGGCTTAGCGCACGGACAATGCCCAGACAAGGAACAAATTGCATTGCTGCAACTGCGGTTATTGCAAGCGAGCGCCCGGTGTGGTCATTTGTCCTAATAGCCTGCTTCTAAGCACCGACTTCATGCACCACCTATGGCCAGCTGCACTACCGGCGTGGCGCCTGTATGTAGGCAACGGTGCATGGCAATCTTGGCAAATTCTCTTTCTGGACAAAATTTCTGTTTTCATTCACAATTTTTCATACCAGCAGCACTCGAGTGCACATAAATATTCTGCTCGTATTTCTTTTTCTCCTTCTCTGTGTGTGCGTGTGTGTGTGTGTGTGGTAAGTGTATGTTCATCTGTTGGTGATTTGTAATCTCACTAGTAGCAACGGCGGTCGAACGTTTTGTTTGTCTGGCAGTTTTTGGTATTGGCAATGGCATAACTCGTTAGTTTTCTCTAAAATCTATGACAACAACAACAACAACAAGAAAAAGTAACAACAACAGCAAAAGAAGCACAGCAGCAGTAGTAGGGCAACCGACGCTTGGCATGTGGCATGGCATGAAAAGTTGCAGCAAAGACTAACGGGCATCCGTTGGGGCTGCGGTTAAATGCGTTGCAAGAGTTAAGAAGTCTTTTGAGAAAATTCCTCAACTGTGCCTGTGTTGCTGCAACGTTAAGTGGTATTGGCTGACTTTATTTATTGACCTGAAGTCGGCTGCTGCAGCAGGCAGCGAACATGAAGCGGTGAACAGAAAATGTTTGAAAGGCAGCAAATATTTCTCTCGAGTGTATATAATTGCATGTGTGTGTGTGCATGTGTATATGTGTGCGTCTAATGAATCGCATTGCGCCCAATTACAGTGAGTAATTGAGGCTTGGTGTGTGTCTGTGTATGTGTGTGTGTGTGTGGAGTGGAATGCTAATGACCAGCATATGAATTCCATTAATTAATTCAATTTTCTTGCCGCTCGGTCTGGCTATCTGCCCGGTTCGGCCATTTGATTATCTGCGGCTGGTCGTGAATGTTGGCAATTAACAAATCTTAACGGTGCTTGATGCGTGGCGAGGTGTTGCATTCACTTCAACGCTTATGCCACAAACAGCAGACAAATCCGCATGCAAAACACACACACACAAACACGCGTGCATGTATTTATATACATACATGCAGGTTTATCATCTAAGTGGCACTAAATCAAAGCGATGATTAATTTGCTCGCACTTACGCCGCAGTTAGTTGCTTATTCACACCAACAACCGTTAAGTTCCATAGCTCAATTTGGCGCTCAGGCAAACAATTGCGGCTCTGCTTTATCCATGGGCGTGTGTTGGTGTGCCGGCTTGTGTATGAGGCGCTTATGTGCTTATGCGTTAAGCGCTTGGATATAATTACGAAGACTTCACGAGCGTTTCTTTGGTCCAACAGTGTTTTATTTAGATGCGTGATATATTGAAAATACTGAAACTGATAGTTTTATCAGTTCATTCTAATATCATGTAAGCTTAGTTGTCTTACAAATTCTGCAATGGAGAAACTAAAGGCAAGTTAGCTTGGCGATAGGCGAGGTTCCTCAAAATTATTTTGGCAAAGCTCTTTTACCATGAGTAGAATATATATCATTTAGATCGCAGTTTTGAACACCCTAAAAGAAACGTCCGTCTGTTCGCATGTATGGTATACATATACAAGAACTACTTCTTCAATTTTTATATATCGATCGATCATTTAAACAAATTTATGATAGACTCGAGGTGCTTTGTCTATTTATAAGTGCCTTATAATCTATTCCTCAGGAGGTAGTACAACAGACCGGCGTTAGAAGCTGTCCAAGTTAGATCTCCCTACAGATTGACCTCATAACATAACCTACCCTCAACATAGAACAGTTTCGGGTTTAACAAATAATTAGACGCATACATTTTCCGTAAAGCCATATATGTCCGATAAGTATGTTCTTGATATGACTGGACGAAAAATCACTAATAAAACAAGGCTCGTGTTACTTACTAAGTTTAAAAGCCAAAGTCCGAAAGATTCGAACGAATTGAGAACCGGCAAAGATCTTCGAGCTCGGATTTGTGCAGGCATCAATGGCTCACTCAGAATATACTTTAATATTCTTAGTAGGTGAAAGTGCGGAAGTATATCATAATAAAAATTATTACTTCGTTTATTAGTCAAGGAGCACTGCAAACAAGACCCCTCCGTAATCTCGATTTCTATGTAATAATTTCAGTGTTCTCCGACTAGAAATCTCGTGGTTTTTTTATTATTTAATAAGTCCCTACCAGTCCAACTTAGAGTTGGTTGGTTAATATAGAAGTGACGGATGATCCAAGTAGAGATACTTTTAGCCTGTTTTGGACTGCGGACAATCACGCTTCAATTAAGTCCTTGAAGCAAAACATCATGAGTGTCATTCCTCAGATACCA
Organism: Bactrocera zonata; assembly: GCA_037783105.1. NCBI lineage: Eukaryota > Metazoa > Arthropoda > Insecta > Diptera > Tephritidae > Bactrocera > Bactrocera zonata. The sequence goes on along the minus strand of JBAWJQ010004603.1, from coordinate 64,765 downwards.
GTCAAAATGCTCGAACGAGACATAGAAAATTGGACTCAACGGATGAATTGTCTGAGCCGCAGCCGCAGAGGCGTAGCTGGTTTTAGTATTTCCCGTGGCTATTTTTCCAATACACGTTTCTCTTGATCAATGACTAAATTCATTCAGTTCTAATGAGCAAACTCAGAATAGAAAAAGGACTCCTGGACCTTGATAACAAAGTACGCAGTCGTTCGTTACTGAGTTTTGGTTCTTTTCTGGGTATCCTCTCTGACTCCAGGAAAACAAAAAAATAGGTGGACCTTTTGTATATGTCGATCATTGCAAATATATATTGCAGAGAGTACTGCTGAGATTTTTATCACCTTTTATTCAGAGCTATAAGCAATTAGCGATATTTGCCATGTTCACTCAATTACTAGTTTCTGTATTTGGATATAGCAAATCAAACCTGTGTCCTTTCCATTTGAATTTGCTGTAAGTTGTCCCTCTATTAGGATACTACTTATACAATGAAGTATTTCCGAATACTCTTGAATGATAGTTTTCAGCTTATAACGGTGATGATTTTTTCGCGCTGATCCAAATATTGATGTCTTCGTAAGGTTTACATAATTCATCGCATCTTTTTGTTCTGAATTCGCACATGTTTGGTAAAAGTCCATCAATTGATTGCAGTGAATTTCTCTTGGGCTCACTTGTAGCTCTCCTGTGCTGTGGTTGCGGAGTATCTAGATCAGGTGTAAATTAATTTTTTATCGTAGTTTTCTAACTGGATGTCTAGAAAGCGAGCTGTTTACATAAAGTCTGGTATTAGATGGGTTAGTTTGACTGGGCCTCGTTCATTGCTATTATAATGGACTTGTATATGTGCTATATATTAATACCAGCCGTTATATCGGCAGAGTTTCATGGCATATTAGTCACCGATTCGCCAAGCAATAAGTAGGCGATTCAACCAGGAGGTACTTAAAGAAATCTCTGCCAATGAGATCAAATCGCTACTGGTGAAGAAGTGTAGAGAACGGCTGAATAGTCCAGCAGAGCTGCTCCGCAAGAAAGAATGAGTAGGCAGAGAGTGGTATTGGCAACAACTTCAAGGCATGCGCCATGCCAAGTTACTCATGGGGGTTACAAACTTAAAAGGTTTAAATGCGTAACCAACCGCCATAAAGACAAACTCAAGCTACTTTTTGCCTTCTACACTGGCCATTGTAAGCTCAAGAAGCATTTTTATAACGTAGGCCTAGCTTCTTGTATAGGGTGATTTTTTAAGAGCTTGATAACTTTTTTAAAAAAAAAAACGCATAAAATTTGCAAAATCTCATCGGTTCTTTATTTGAAACGTTAGATTGGTTCATGACATTTACTTTTTGAAGATAATTTCATTTAAATGTTGACCGCGGCTGCGTCTTAGGTGGTCCATTCGGAAAGTCCAATTTTGGGCAACTTTTTCGAGCATTTCGGCCGGAATAGCCCGAATTTCTTCGGAAATGTTGTCTTCCAAAGCTGGAATAGTTGCTGGCTTATTTCTGTAGACTTTAGACTTGACGTAGCCCCACAAAAAATAGTCTAAAGGCGTTAAATCGCATGATCTTGGTGGCCAACTTACGGGTCCATTTCTTGAGATGAATTGTTGTCCGAAGTTTTCCCTCAAAATGGCCATAGAATCGCGAGCTGTGTGGCATGTAGCGCCATCTTGTTGAAACCACATGTCAACCAAGTTCAGTTCTTCCATTTTTGGCAACAAAAAGTTTGTTAGCATCGAACGATAGCGATCGCCATTCACCGTAACGTTGCGTCCAACAGCATCTTTGAAAAAATACGGTCCAATGATTCCACCAGCGTACAAACCACACCAAACAGTGCATTTTTCGGGATGCATGGGCAGTTCTTGAACGGCTTCTGGTTGCTCTTCACCCCAAATGCGGCAATTTTGCTTATTTACGTAGCCATTCAACCAGAAATGAGCCTCATCGCTCATCGGACACGGACGCGAAACACATTTCGAACCGAACACTGATTTTGGTAATAAAATTCAATGATTTGCAAGCGTTGCTCGTTAGTAAGTCTATTCATGATGAAATGTCAAAGCATACTGAGCATCTTTCTCTTTGACACCATGTCTGACATCCCACGTGATCTGTCAAATACTACTGCATGAAAATCCTAACCTCAAAAAAATCACCCTTTAGAAATAGCCGGTTCTGCGACAGGGAGCCTGAAACTCCAGAACACCTACTAATTGACTGCATAGCAGTCTCCAGACGCAGGAGAAAGGCCTTTGGATCCATGTTTCCATATAGGCATATAGGAATCACATCGCCTCACTTGCTGGGGCTAGTTGGGTCGTTGTGACTTAAGAGATCACATCTTATCTTATCGAATAGAAAAAAAATTGCATGCCATTTCTCACAGTCTGGTCCACTCGCATTCACAACAGCGAAAACTTGTTTAAAATATGTAAAACAAATATTTAAAATATATATGTAAATATCATTGAACGAAAGAATTGTAGCACTGTAATGAAACCGCATACTCTCTATTATCGAAATAAACTCGTTAGCTTTGTTGCTGTTTGTAAAATGTTTGATAAGAGAAGAGAACAACGTCCAAATGAGTGAGCACATAAACAGTTAATTAGAAAGTTCCTTGAGAAACTTCCTTGTTCTTGATATTGAATCCAATATGGTCTACAGAAGCCCTTTTCTAATCAATGGAGTTAAAATGGTTCTCTCTCTAAGCGCTCTCTTTTGATTTATCACAATTTCAGCAGATTTTTCCTTTGTTGACCCACAGTGGCAGCGGTTGCAACTTACGCCTCGAGACATATGCCAGACGGCGGCCAATGTGGCCAACGGGCAATGGACAACATAATGCCTAGCAATTTATCAAACGTTTGTGACTTAACGAACTAAGAAATTGAGAGCGTATATGCTACGAGCCGCACACCGATTGATGAACCGCCACGGCAACAATAACAACCGTACGCCACACGCACGCAGCAGCCGCATCAAAGTCAAGAGCAAAGGAGCTGCTGGTGTTGCTGATTCCACGAATGTTTGTATCCTTACTGGTGTGTATGTACGCATGTGTGTGACGTAGTGACCACTGCACGCACATTGTTAAGCAAAGGCAAATCTTACTTGCGGCTGTTAATGGCTGGTCTTGCTGCGGCATCGGCCGTTGGCATTAGCGACGATCGAAGCGTTGCCGGGGGATGCTAGCTTACACAGCTGTTGGGAAGTACATAATTATGTGCATACAAATGGAGATTCACACGTCGAGTTAAGAAATTACTAAACTTGTGGGTATGGCCTGTAGGGAGGCAAATACGTACACATTCTCACAGTTTGTGGCTGCGTTGCGCATTTGGGCATCACTTAAGTGCCCGGAATGACATTTGCGTATTTAAGCAAAAACAGCCTCGCTGAGCAGCGGTACATATTTATAGTAAAAACAAAATAAAAGGTTATACAAGGTACTCAAATGGTGGCGAGCATGTAATAAATGGATGACGCATAAAGAAGTAAGTACATACGTGTATTTAGGAGTCGTTATGACCTTGCCTTCCCAGATGGATGTGTGTTAAATATAGAAGCTCAAGGAAAGCATAAATGCGCATACGCAACATGCTCAAGGCACAATTGGGAATGGTTGGTGTAGCTACGGGAGTCAACTGAATAAACTGGAGTCATCTCGGTGACCACGAAATTTAAGAAATTTAACAGCCAAGCATAAATCTATTTATGGCCCGAATTGCGGCGGTATATAAAAAGTTTTTATAATCCAAATATATAAAGGGAATGCTTATTATCATTCGAAAGAACATTCTTTGGCATTTATTTTTTGAAGATTGTCATTTCAAATATTGGCCGCGGGTACGTCTCAGATGGTCCACGTGGATTTTATGAATTCCCACAGAAAAAGTCTAACGGTCGAAAATGTGAATTTATGTGCTCAGCGAAGTGTTCTCTTATTAAATTCATTAATTGTTGCGATGCTCGGGAAGTGCTTTTTATGAATGAAGTGGCTCTTTTCAAGTTGTTCTTCGTCTCAAATGTGACAACTTTGATGGTTTACTTACCAATTGAGCTGAACCAAATTTTGCTTGAAACATTGGATCTTCTTGGAACAAGAGCCCATAGACCGAAGCGATGTAGCCTGGGAAAGTCGAGCGACTTCAGTTTTTACATAAGCTGTATTTTGTGCACTTTTCATTTCAGATTTCGACGTAAAATGTGCTAAGTCGTTCCATACGTCAATCCGAGTAGCTGCGAGCGGCGCCGAATCAACTATCCACGGTCTTCGTGTACACTCTCAGCTATGACTTTGTTATTTTCACTGCTGGATGTAGTATATTCGGTCGAATGGATCCAATAATGATTGCTGAGTCTCAAGATGGGTGATGGTGTGGCGAAAAGTACTGCCAGTAGGCACATTATGTAGACCATAAGTTAAACGTCTATTTCCGTAATAAAGTTTAACGATTTGTAAACGTGGATTAGAAGTAATTTAATGATGAAATGGCGAACAAAACTGAACAGAAATAGCATGGCTAGCTTGTCATGACTCAGGCGTGATCTGTTAAAAAAAAAAAGGCTAATGAAAAAATACCTCTACTTGAATCACCCGTTACATAAATTATGTAAATTTGAGCTAATACATTTAATAGATGCCTTGTTTCAAAAAAAATTTTTGAATTTGTTTTTCATCTCTTACCCCCTCAAATGTTAGTGATTGACAAAACAAAAATCCTCCCTCAAACCAGGCACTGTGGCTCAACTCTAAGGGGTCGCTATTTATTTTTTAGGTTCCCATACATTTGTCATAGGAATTTTCGTTTTTTCATTCAAACTAAAATTTCACCAATTAATTTTCGTCTCTCCAAAATAACCATCACATATTCAGAAAATTGGCTGTTAAAACTTTAAAAATTCCCGCGAAAAAACTATTATTCTCAGAAATTTTTTTCATTTTTATTGAAAAAATTCCAAATTTCAAATCACTACATTTAATCGTCTAATTGAGATGATCAAACTTTGTTGCAGAAATTTTTAATTTGAAAAGTCAACTTTCTGAATATGTGATAGTTATTTTCGGGAAATTAATTGGGGAAATTTTAGTTTGAATGAAAAAACGAAAATTGCTATGACAAATGTATGGGAATCTAAAATATAAATAGCGACCCCTTAGAGTTAAGCTACAGCGCCTAGTTTGAGGGAGGACATTTCAGAGAGTAAGAGTTGAAAAAAATTCAAAATTTTTTTTGAAGCACCCTAAAATGTAGTATGTACGAGTATGTTAAAAATATTCTGCATAAGAGACTACGTGATGTTGCAGTAAAATAAATCCCTCAAATTCGGTCTAAATGAGTTTTGTTTTTTAATTATGCAGATAATTTTATGCCGTTTATAACTTGAACAAAATGCCGGTCAAATGATCACCATGGCTCCGTCCGCATATGTCCAACCATTTACGTCAGTTTTAAATGACTCGGTGCAGCATTTCTGCATTAGTGCGCTGACTTCAAGCTCCTCGAACGCTGTTGGTTTATTGGTGTAAGCCGTTATATTCACCCCGAGCAAATAATCTAAAGGCGTTAAATAGCATGAACTGACTGAATATTAACGAGGTGCCCAAAATTTTTCACGCAATGTGTAAATGTCTATGTCCGTCTTTCATCAAAATCCCAGAAAAAAATTAAAAGTCGTGTTGCAATGTTCGTTATTGTTGGTATCGGTTAACAATAAATGTTATGAGATGCGGTTTAGCATATAGCTGCTATCCAAACAGATCGATCAAGTCTACATCGTTGTATAAAAACTTTTTTTTTTGAATCTTTGAAATCTTCTACTTACTCGTATCTGCTGAGATAAGATCATAAAGCATATATGTAGCTGTCTTACAAACTGAACGATCGGAATGGAAATAAAAATCTTTTAATAATCTTTAATGCTGTAAGAAATATACTTGTGAACCTTTCTCTCAAAAACTCGTAACGTCGACTCATCAGATGTTGTCATCGTCCATTCCAATCAACGGACATGCTGATACATGCATACTTATCAGTGCTTCACCCCCGCCTGTGAATAGCACGGTCGGCAATCCATCGGTATAAATTATAACAATACATTTGTGAAAATTAACGGTTCAAAAAACTTTGAGGCGGAGAGACATCCTTACAAATCTAGATGTTTAGTTACAGGTGTTCCTTTTTTCGAAGGTGATGGACAAAAGAATACTATATAAAATAGTAACAAGTAAGGAAGAACTAAGTTTGGGTATAACTGAACATTTCATACTCTTTTAACCTGCAAGGCTTGAAGTCAAGGAAGTACCTTCAGGTACCTAAAGCTTGCTAGTTATATGAGGTCTAGGCGAGTTTTAAGCTGATTCAACCCATTTGTGGCATAGAGACATACTACCGTCAGGAAAGGATTCTCTCTGAATTTCAATAGCATATATGTCACACTAGGGTGTTTTTTCAACTATTCATTTTTTTAATCACATGATGGAATTTCCTTGAAACACCCTAAAAAAAATCCCTGAAAATTTGAGCCCTTAATATTAACATTAAGGACTGGACCAAAGCATGTACAAATTTTCCATTGAAAATACACGACATTCGTGATTTTTTATCTTTAAATGTCTATAGATATGTCTATATGGCATCGCTTTGACTTATATTCCTCAGAATTGAACACTAAACTCCCACCGGCGAGGTATTACGGGGCCCTAAACCTGATTTTTCCTCGAAATTCACATTTGTTTGTATATATCTAGTCAGTGACAAGAGCTATAGAAAAAATGTACATGACAAATATGTAGAAAATTTTATTTGCTTTTTCAGGGTATTTCCAAAGAAATTTCATGACGGGATTGAAAAAAATGAATAGTTAAAAAAAACACTCTAGTGTCACACATTGACCGATATTTTCGGTAAAAAGTCAACTACAAGCAGTGGGTCCACACATTCAGTACTTAGGAACTTGAACAAGTTAGATTCAGGCAATTTTGGGTCTTAAGTTGGCACATTTCAAATTCACATTTTTTGCTAAGTTTAATCTTGATATATTAATACATTCTTGATTTGGACGAGTATACAGTAAAGTTGAGGATCCAAGTGAAATTTAAAATTGTGTTACGTGGGAAGTAGGCGTGGCTGTAGTTCAAAGACGTTCATTTACACAATGTAACATGCCATTGCCACTTCCCAAATTTGATTGAAATCGGTCTGTCGGGTCTCCAGATACGTGTTTTCACCTAAAAGGGTCAGTGCCACGTCTATTGTCCAATTTTGTCCCCGTCTTCCTTAAAGCTCTGTGATACCATATCGAGGGTAAAATTTAATGTCTCTAGCAGAGACAGGTTCAAAATTCAAGTTAACTTAATGCTTATTGTGGTATATTCAATATTAAAATGCAACATAATAAATATTTCTTATTGGAAAATAATATTGAAATTCTCAAAATTTGGTGACTAAAATTTTTCCTTCCCATTTAGTTCTTATTTTATATAATAAGTAAAATACCCTCTAACTTACCATCGCATTGTTACACTCATATTCAGCACCATTTTTCTTCTATTCCTTTTCGTCCATTGTGCTTCGTAGTTTTGTGCTGTAAACGCTTTCTTATGTTATGTTAGCAGAAACTCGCAGCCTCTGGCAGCTTTCAAGTTAACGGTATTTGATGCCCTATATAAATAAGCGAACAAATTTCGAATATTCTCTTACCTACAAAACTTTCACTTTCAATCTCCATTTTTTCACTTGTCTCTTAGTGAATGGCTCTTATTGGAGACTGTTGTTCGTAGGATGCAAACAAATGTATTTGATTCGGTGGTAGTTTATCGCACAGCACTGTTGCTTCATGGAAAATGCATTCCGATTACTTCGCAGTACCTCGATCCAAAGCAACGCCCGCTCCAATGACAACATATTCGCAAACGGGGGAGTGTGGGGGAAAATAGAGATAGCGCGGGCATATATCACACGGCCGGTGATTGGAATTGCAATTTAAAGTAAAATAAAAATGTTAGGATTCGTCTATCTGTTTGTTTTATGAGTGTATGTAAGCGTTTGTACGTTTGTAGAGAAACCGTAGCAATACGAACTAGTTTTGAATTGTTTTCAAAATACGCTGACGTAGACAGTTAACTAACTCTGTCTTTTTCAATGAAATCATGTACCGAAATAAAAACTTTTTTTTTTTTTTTTAATTTTCTGTCTGAATATCCGCCGTTGTGTACTCATCTTTGAGCGGTCGCGCCTTTTCCTTAAATGGCAAACCAGCGAACATATTTCAGCAATGAAACAAAATCTCATAAAATATATAATATATTGTGTAACTCTACATAGCTCTACAACTACTATAAACTGGAATTTTTTCAACCTGTTCGATTTCTGTGTAAATTTTCCAATAGCAATCTAGTACTCTTTTCGACTAACTGGCTGACTTGCTACTGGGTACGGGGACTTTTACCTTGCAGCGCTTTTCGATACGCACACACACAAATATTTTTCCAACTGAAAACATATGAAAATGCTGCGCTAGAATTATACAGTTATTATGTTTTTTCATCTGTACATGATGCTAGAATTTATGCAACCGATAGTCGAGAATACCTGTAATATATACATACTTGACTTAAGGGGTAGTCAGAGGCACGAAAAAATTAGAATTCTCAGTATTTTTTTTGCTATTAAATCATGTTATTTCACAAAAGTAGTAATATGGTATTATTATAGGATGTGTTACTTGAAGTCAAGAAATTTTCAAAAAAAAAAATTTATTTGAAAAGTTATAGGTGTTTGTGTTGACCCAGTTCCAAAACAAGGTACTTGCGGTGTCAACCATGAGTCCTTGGAGATTCATCTAAAGTCAATCGGACAAAAAAAAATAGTTTTATAAATATATAATCCTGAGCTTGATCAAAGGATTTTTTATTTTTTTGAAAAATTAACAAAATGGCGGCCCCAGGAAATTTTTGTCTAAATTTTTGGAAAAAAAAGAACAGTTAATTGGTCTTAAAAAATCAAAATTTTTGAAAAAAAAAATTCTTCGATCAAGCCCGAGTTTATTATGTATACTAAAAGCTGTATAAATTTCATTAAAATCTACTGAGCGGGTTTCGAGTTACAGTTGTTACCAGTTCAAAAAACATAGTTTTGAGAAAAACGCGTTTAAAGTTTGCCTTTTTGCTTTGAAGTGCCCGAGCTCTCTTTGTTATTCTCAAAAACCAATTATCGAATCAACGTGAAATTTTCAGAGAATATTTTTAAGTATTACACTTAACGAAAATGCAAAAAAAAAATAATTTTTGTTTTGAAAATTCTGACTACCCCTAACCCCTTAATGAATACCTTTGAAGGAAGTGATGAATGTCCTGAGCACATTCAGAAAGTTCCAGGTTCATGAAATTGCTCGTATAATACTCTGGGTGTATATCTTGACAAAAATTGAGCATTCAGCAATGTCTCCGATAACTCAATCGGCAATATACTGGTAGTAGCCAGATTAGAACCGGCCATCATAGCGTGGATAAAAGTTCTAGTAAGTAGCAGTAAGATTAACGCGGAATGGAACGAAACCAGATTGAATAGATTAGCCCAAATAGGAACTCAACATCGGAGTGCATTGGCACCACTCCTATGGTCACTTGGAGCTAATGAGCTTTTGGAAAAATTTAAAAGGAAGGCATCAAAACTAATAGCATATGCAGACTACATAGCTATACACGTAACGGGGAAATTCCTAGATACAATCAGTAATGTGATGGAGAGCGCTCTAGGGGTCATATGCCGATAGGCGTTCTTGGATAACCTAGAGTTAATGCTGACAAAACGGATATGATACTCTTTACACGGACGTACAAAATCCTGCCATGAAAACGTCCGAGACTCAATGGGGTTGTATTGACCATTAAGAAGCATACCAAGTACCTGGGAGTAAACGCGTGCAAGAAAATGCTAATATCTACTTGGGAACTATCAAATGGTCCCATGCATTGATAAGCATAAGTCGACGGCTATGAATAAAGTTTCATACAGGAAACCGGATGGAACGGGTACAACGACTCGCTATTCTCTGCATAACGGAACGCTAAAATCCACAACAGCGGCAATCGATATTGCAGTAGAAAGCTCTGCGACAAAAATCAAAACTGCAAGATTAGCGGCATTGGAGCATGGAACTGTAGGACAAATTAGATCGCATACCCATACGTTTTATTTTTAGAGAAAATTTCTAAGTCATATTACAGGAAGATGGGTGGCGCAGAAGCCTGCGATACGTCAGCGAAGCTTATAATATCTACTTAGATGATTCCAAAATGACCAATCGGATGGGAGCCGGATTCTATTACTCGAAGCTGGACCTCAGGCGACCGTTCAAGCTTCCGGATTATTGCAGTATCTTCCAGGTGGAGGTATTTGCAGCTGGGAAAGCGGCCGCAATAGCTAGAAATGCAGGAAATAACAAAAAAAGGATAAATGAATACGTCCACACCCAGCAATTAAGGCATTAACTTTACATCGCGTTTTATGTCAGAGAATGCTTTTAGAAGCAAAAAAGCAGTAGATGTAACGGATGTCGGAAAGCAGCTGCATATATACTGCGTTAGAGGCCAAAAAGGAGTTCCAGGAAACGAAACAGCTGATGAGGTTGACGAAAGTGCCATCCGTTTGGCTACCGAACGAGTACAGGAAAGAGGGAAGTCAATAAGAACAAATGCCTCAAGTACATGCAGCATCTCCAAGATCTTGCGCAAGAGATCCTAAAAAAACTTGTTTGCTTCTTACTCACACGGTCGCCTCTTGACAGATCACCTACTGACATCACATGCGAGCCGAATACATGCAGAAAATGCATGTATCTAAGGCTTCGGTGTTCAAAGAACTGGACGAAGTATCAAACGTAGATATTAAGTCTCTCTTAAAGTTCTTAAAAAAGTTGACGTCCTGCGTGAAGAATTCTTTACCCCAAATTAAACAGAATATCCATCTGGCCTAACCCAATCTATATTTTAGACAATACCGAACATTTTAACGAAAGTTTACTGATGGTTAATTTTTCGACTGAAAACAAAAAGGTTCAGGTTTTCAAAGCTTTATCATTTTTTCTAAATAAATCCTAATTTAGCCTAACTGAGGCAACATATTGAAGTTGTGTTATCAGGTCGCACCGACATTTCTGATCAATACTTTATTTAGATTCAATGAAAGTCCATATTTGGTACCACTCCCGAACAACGGATTAATTATATATGATTATATCCACCAAGAAATAAATGAATTTTTCGTCATTCACCAAAGCATAGTCTTAACATAAAGCTATTTACGATATACAGGGTTTTTCAATAAGTGTGATATGATTTGTTAAAAAAAAATACAGGAATTTCTTAGGAAATTCAAATGATGGGTTTTTATTTAATGTGACGTACAATCGGTGCTACTAAGTTTGGAATATAACATCATTCAAATGGTCTCCACGACTTCTTTTGCAGGAACGAGTTCGATTAATCGAATTTTCGAGTAGTTTTCCACTAAATTTAGACGTATTCCACGAATAGCATATTCCATATTGACTTCTGAAGCTTGAGAAGAGTCTGGTTTATTGTTAAAGACCAATATCTTCAAACAACTCCACAATAAGTAGTCTAATGGTGTTAAATAACAACTTCTTGGAGGCCAATCAGTGTAACAATTTCTTGAAATAATCGAATCTCCAAACTTTTCTCCCAATAATTCGTTTGTTGCATGGTTGTGTAGCACGAATCCCCAGAATATTGAAAATATTCTTTTAAAGCTGTTCCAAGACGAAATCAGCAAATTAATGACGTTTACGGTAATAATTTTATACGGATTCTTGTGGATAGAGAAGTACAATTCGTGAGATGGCTTTGGAATCTACAAATTGTGTCCTTCAGCAATACTTGCCTGAAAGGCAGCAATATTTTCATTACTTCGAGCTTTGTCTTTTTGGCACTTGAACACTTCGTAAAGAAAATTTATGCTCGAGTTGTTTAACAATTCAACGAATAGCGAGCACAGCTGGAAGAATATTAAAAAATTACAGTTACATGACATTTTAAAAATGGCCGAAAGGACCAGAAATCATATCATCCCTATTAGAAAACCCGGTAAATGTGTACATACTATTTGTGGTCGCTGATGAATTTTCATATTCCACATTGAAGTGCAGCAGCGGCGTTTGCATTCGCAAAGTAAATGGCGCTTGTGACAGACGATTTGTGTGGTTCGTTCGAGTTCAAGCGTTTAGGTGTATTTGTGTATTGGTGTACACACAAGCGTGATTTTCTTCCGATTGTGCCATTTATTACGCCACTACTGCTTGGCATTGCAATAAAAACAACATCAGTATTTGTGGAGTACTTTTTTAGCCGAAGGCTGCCCACAATGGAATTGGATTTGGTTTGCCATATCCATTTGCAGTATATCAAAGTTGAGTGCAGGATATTTCCATCGCGTGGCATTTCTCAAATTGCAGAAAATCTTCTCGTGTACTGGTTTACTACAGTGGTCCACATAATCCTTGTTGTCTATCCTTTACTGCCACCAGTAAATATATATACTTTACAAACACATATCTAAAATCAATAGATGCACATTTAAATATGGAAACGAATCAATTGCGATTGTTAGAGGATTGTACGCATTTATGTTACTAATACGCAGTGGCGGTTAAGCAAGTCACTACAGAAATAGTAAGATCAACAGTGACTAATATTGTGGCCTTTTAAAATCTAAATGGCATGTACAAAAAAAAAACAAAGTAAAGTAACTCTTCAATTGGTTTGTTAATATAACAATTTAATGTCATATGGTGTATAGAATACATAGATGGTTTAACAAGTTTCAATTAATCAGTGTCGAAACACAGAACTATAGTCTGAGAAGAAGATGGCTTTTACCGAATATATGCAGGCAGACCGCGGACCAGAAACTAACTGCGGACCATCGTAAAGTCAAAAATTTATTGATCTAATCCAGCCAATTCGCCGCGTTCGTAGAAATTATTGCAACCAAGATGCGTCCAAAGCTGGTCAGTGAAGGAGAAAGTGTCTAGAGGTTTCCACCTCATCTTCCTCCCTGCAACTTTGACAAGCTTTGTCCTCATAAATCTTAGCTTCACCGCTTGAGTGCTAAAAAGGTTAACTTCAGCTGTACCGAAAAAAATACAGAAGATTCCTTAGAAGAACTTGATTCCTTTAGTTCAGTTTATAGATCAGTTATATGCTATAGTGGTCCGATATCGGCAGTTTCGAATCTTATTAGGGAGAAAAGGACATGTGCAAATCGACTCAGCTCGTCGAGCTGTTTATTTATATGCATACATTATGACAAAAATGCATACGGAAATTGCAACTAAACTCCCCGAGTAAATGTTATATCAAAAATGTATATGTTTTTTTAAGTTGGTAGCACTGTCCCTCAGTACTATGACAAATATGAGTGCGATACGTATGTCAACCAATTTGTTTACAGCAGCTCTTTAACTCGTTACACATCATCAATGCGTGGCGATTTTTACAATGGATAAAAATATCGAAGAAGGAATTTGTCTAAAATTTCGTAACCCTAACCAAATTTCGTATGCGGAATCTCGAGAGATCGTTTAAGATATGCCTTGTTCTGGACGACCTTCGACCTCTTTCAATGATGAAAATATTAAAAAAAAGTTAAGGATATGGTGTTTGAAAATCGTTAGGCCAGGTTTAGAGAGATGACAAGAGAGCTCGACATCTCTCGCCAGTCCGTTTGAATGATTTTTGTGGAACTTTGGGTATAAAACGGATTCTTGCTGCACTCCAATAAAACTGAATTTTCTTAAAAAAGTGTACCGTAAACAGATCTCTTTGGTCTTACTTGATCGTGCGAATTCCAATCCCCCATTCATGAATAGCATTATAACTGCCGATGAGACATGAGTTTATGAGTTTGATATGCAAACAAGTCAATAATCATCGGATTGGAGGGAAAAACAAGCGGAAACTAATCAAACGATGCTAATGCCTCTTAAAATTCAGGTTCGGTATTCGTGGTTTGGTGCATCATGAGTTTGTTACGAAAAAACAGACGGCCAACAAGAATTTTAGCCGTACCGAGGCGTTTGCGTCAGACCATCCGTTCAAAATGTCCGGAATTGTGGAAGAACGATTCATGGCTTTTACACGATCATAATGCACCATCGCATCGAGCTACGATTGTGACCGAATTTAAAGAAAACAAGTAAGAAAGGGCTAAGTTCGGGTGCAACCAAACATTGCATACTCATGCAACTTGCAGGAATCAAAGCCAGGGAAATACCTTACGATGTAAAGCGTCAACCAGAGAATTGGAATCTAAGCAATTTTATGTATAGATACACCATATATAACTTATACACTGAACTGCACAGTATATATAGTATATTCGGCATAAGATTTATTAGAAAAATTATATAAAATCAGCCAGATGTTCGAAAACCCTGGTAATGGTTACAGGGAAGCTAAGTCAAGTTTTCACCATATTTGTATCCATTTTAGGCACAATGATATACTGTTATAACTAAAACACGCTCTTTTATTTTCATTGGTATACCTAACTTATTGGCCGATCTGAGCGGTACAAAGTCACCCCGAAGTTCGCAAATCTTTATATTAGGTATATGGTGGCTCAGGGCAATATTATCCCGATTCCACCCATTTTGTCGAAATCGGTATGTCGGATCCCGAGATATGGAATTTCACCAAAAAGTGGGCGGCGCCACGCCTATTCTTCAATTTTTGCCCCGGCCCCTATAAAGCCTTGTCATACTATCCCGCCGACAAATTTTTACGTTTATGGTGTATTTACAAGGTGCGTTCCAAAGTAAACAGGACATTTTGAATCTCGCTAGAATCTGCTATCTTTATCGATTGTCTAGTGAGAATTTGATTACATTTTATGGATTGGCAAAACTTTTACCGAAACGTTTCATTGATGAAACAAGTTTATGACAATGATTGCCTATCCCGAAGCAGAGTGCACGAGTAGTTTCAACGTTTTCAATGTAGTCGTGAGTATATAAATAACGATCAACATGTGGGCCAATCAAAATCCGTGATCACCGGGAATTCCATTAAAACTGTACATGAATTCATCAAAAATCAGAAGAAATCATCATTGAAATTCATGAAAATGGAATTGAACATCTTAAAATATCGATTTATCGCATTTGGACCAAACATTTGGGCTTACGAAAGTGTGTGCACGGTTTGTTCGCACAAATTGACTGATGACCAAAAATTGCTCAGAATCCAACATTCGAGCGATGCTTGTGACCTATTATTTGACCAAAAATCACATTTTACCCATTAACCACTCCCCGTATTAACCTGATATGGCCCCGTGCGACTTCTTCCTTTTCGGAAAAATGCATTTGCCCCTGAAAGGAAAGCGTTATGCAGACGTAGAGGCCATTCAAAAAGCTTGTACCGGCAGGCTGGCGGCCAACGAGCTAAAACACTCGTTGACCTGCTTTTGGACGGTGCAAAAATCTGTATTGAAGTAGAAGGAGACTATTTTGAATAAAATAAATTGATTTTGCCGAAAAAACCATTTATTCTGTTTTTTTTAAGTAGTGATTACTTTGAAACGCACCTTGTAGTTATTGATTTATCGCGCTTTTAGTAATTTTGAACAATACCGTTATATAAAGAGTAAGCGGGGTATTCATACAATTTCATCCGTTTTCACACTGTCGGTAGAAATATATTTTTATATTTGGTTGTTGTACTTTTAGTGGTTTAGGAGATATGCACATTAAACATATCAGAGGGCGGGGCCAGTCCCACTTTTCCAAATTTTTTTATTCCCAAGTGCCCTTTGCTGCTGCGGTCTTCTATGCTAAATTACAGTTTTATATCTTAATGTAGTCCTTAGTTATAGCACTTAATATATAGATATTCGATTAATGACGATATGTGGGCGTGGCAGTGGTCCGATTGCGCCCAGCTAATAATTTGAATTTGTTTTGTACTAAGAACTCTGTATATCAAGTTTCGTCAATTTTTGCTCAAGTTACAGCTTGCATGTACAAACAGACAGACAGACAGTCAACCGGATTTCAACTTTTCTCGCCATCCTGATCATTTATATATGTAATAGGTTGTCAAAAAAGTCTTGCGGTATTTTCGCTAGTTGGCGCTGAAAGCTCGTAGTTCTAGTTTTATTCGTCGCATCGGATCATGCTATACCTTTTTGGAAAGCTCATTTCACGCGCTAACACATGTTTGCTTGATTGTCGTTTCTTTTAAGTCGTTCGTGAGTTATAGCGTCGCAAACATGGAGCAAAATAAAGATAAAATACGGCATATTTTACAGTACTACTCCGATAAAGGCAAAAATGCATCCCAAGCCGCCAATAAAATTTGTGCAGTTTATGGCCCCGATACAGCTTCCATTTCCACCGCACAACGATGGTTTCAACGTTTTCGTTCTGGTGTAGAAGTGGTCGAAGATGCGCCATGCTCCGGAAGGCCTGTCGTCGAAAATTGCGATAAAATCGCTGAATTGGTCGCAAGAGACCGGCATAGTAGTCACCAAACCGTTATAAACCATTCGAAGAAGCTTGGAGTCATTAAGATGCTCGATGTATGGGTGCCACACGAATTGATTCAATAAAAATACCGCAAGACTTTTTTGACAACAAGGTTCCTTCTGAATTTCATACGATATTTCAAAGATTGAGTTATTATTTTGGTAGAAAGTAGGCACTGATGTGTTCTTATTTCTTATCTGTGAATTGATTGAATTGTGTATTGTTAAGTGAAGAAATCACCTGGTGTTCTTTGAAATATAAATGTATCAAGATGTGAGGTTTGGGATTTGATCTAAAAGTATGGATGCCATGCCTATTGCTTACATTTTGTGCCGATAATTTTATATAATATGCATATCATTATATAATTTTATATACAAGTATTATATTATTATTATAATTTTATTAAGGAGAAATACGCCCAGCAAGTTTGATTGGCAAGGCTTTTTAAATTGCAGATGCCCCTTTCCAATGTGATAACTTGCATGAATTTTTTTTTGATTTAGGTAGTTAGCCAATTGTACCCTTTAAATAGCTTTCAAGAGAATGCTAACCTAGTTCTATTAGATTCAAGATATGCAATTGAAGCTAATGTAGATGAACTGAAGTAACTGATCGCGTAGTATTTCATGTGTATAAATGTTTTGAATTGATATTGGCAAGCTTCCTACCATTTTCAAAATACATACTTATGTACAATTTCAAATAATTAAACTCTGCTGAGAAAAATCGAAAGTGTATACATTTGCAATAACAGTTTTACGCGAATACAAGGAGCATAATTATTGACAGGAGAGAAATGAAAAGTGAAATTCACGCTGACGCATAAAAACTAAAGCTAACTTAAGCTAACCTAGCAATCAGCGCTCACTGACTGCAGCAAGTCTGTGCATGAAATTTTATCCGCATCACCCACCACGCCACCCTGGCCACTGGGGCTTTCGCACTAATCACCCAACTGGCGCCTAATTTGCTCCGCTGTGCTTAGTCGTCCCTACCAAACTGGCAATCGCTAAAAAGCCCCTTGGGTGCAGTCGCCAAACTTTTGCAAAAGCATAAATTTCGCTGTTTTTATTTATTTTCTGCGCCCACACATGCTCGCGCACACTCACATCTATGTATGCGATGTATGTGTACGCACAGAAGCGCCCCACAGCTGGCCAAAATTCTCGCTTCCTTGCTTTCACCACTTTCTTAGCAATTTAAGTTCGCCTGTTAGCTTTTCAAGTCTCGGTTGGCGGCAGGTGTTTGCTGCAGCTCGCAAGAAATCAAAATTCGACTCTGGTCTGCGCCTAAATATTCGCGCGTGTACGCGTATGTGTGGGTGTGTTCGCCGACTTGCTAAACGCTTCAATATTTTTATGGCACTCATTATTTGCGTACTTCATAATTTTATTGTTTCATGGCGAAAGTTTTTTGTTTGACTGCAGAGGGTCCGAAATCGGCAGCCTGCACAGTGTTTAATTTGGCAGAATTTAAAGGAAACAATAAAAAACGTTAATTTTAGTTGCTCCGAAGCTTCAATATCCTTCCGAAATAAAGAAGATTCCTAACACGAAATTGATTTCGAACGATCATTGCGTACGACAGCTATTACTATACAGACTCGATCTGAACAATTTTTTCGAAAATTGCTCAAATATTTAAGGCAATAAGCCATGTCAAATTTCGTGGAGGTATCTCCGATTTCCGCTTCTTTGTGGATGGATATGGCTAAATGAAGTAAGCCCATTATGCTGAGATTATATATAGTTCCAAACATTTCCTTCTGGGTATTACAGACTTATTGTGAAATTAATTCAGGGTATAAAATCAGTACATCTAAGTCCGGCTTCAAGGAGGGAGCCTAAACAAACTAATATTTGTTCGATATGTTTTATCCGAGCGAAGTTTTCGGTATCACAAACCAAGCTTTTTAAGGCCAAAAAGCTTTCAATTTTAAGCCTTTAGTTTACGCTTCGAAATTCCAAGAAGCTTAATTCAACCGATGTTTCTTCTTAGCAAATACATGTTTAGATCACTGAATCTAATTCGTTGTTATCACAGACTTCACAGACCAAATTTCAAATTGTGTATAACTTGTTAAATTATCGTTTATATATAGATTTCATCAAGCTTTAAGAAATGACTCATCCAAAATTTTTCAGTCACTTGACGAATAAAACTGTTGGAAGAATATAAAATTAAATTTGGAACCACTGTGCCTCAATTGACTCGTAGGCGTGATGCCGCGCTCATACCCTGAAATTGGTGAACCAAACTTTTCGCGTAAAGTGTTTGAGTTATCGACGTTTAAGTGTAACTTGCAAGTCAATTTTCGTAACTTTTGTATTCAAATATAACGGGCAATAAAGCGCCATAATGTTAAGTGACCACAAGGGAGGTGAACGATAACACCCTGTAGGCGACTGATTTAGCAATCATATCAACAGTTGGATGCGTTTCACTTTAAGATGGAGAACACATGTGATGGGCTCAACTATCTATGTCCTTTTTTCATAAATTGCTTTCTGAACATGCATAGAATGCGGTAGCAAAATGATTTTGAAAAATTCAAAACCGTTTAAAGAAGCAGCAGTTAGAAAAAGGAGCACATACATAGTTGCGGACATCAGACTTTAAATGCGTTTTTCAATATTTTTCAGATTCGCTTTCATCGTATTTCAAAATCGGCTAGCCCAAATGACTTGACTTGAAATTTATAGAGTACACTCAGCATATCTAAATGCATGGAGTCATATGCCATTGATCAAAACGCTTCAAATTTCGATTTTTCATAGCAAAGAAGACTCCTTACTGTAAACCAAGGTATTTTTCATACTGACCAATAACAAAAATTATTGTATTAGGGATACAAGGCCAGCCGATTAAATTCATTTTTGGCTGCAGACCAAGAATCAAATCAAAAAATTTAAAAAATTGATTTTTATTTTTCAATCCACGATATTGGGGATTAAAAAATTTAATTTTGTAATATGAATTAAGTACCCAATTCCAAGAAATAATTATTCTAAAACAATGAATTCTTTAATTTTTTAATTCTTAATTATACGCTTGGGAATACTTTTTTAATTTTTTTTTTTTCTACACCCAAACTTGATTTTAAGCTATAGTGATCCGATTTAAGCAATTTATTTCTAGAATAGTAACCTACCGAAGAGACAAATGCATTTCTTGATGTCTGTCTATCAGTCTATCAGTACAACCTATACACATTGGGACAAAAAAGCACCTGAAAATTCTAATTAAATTTCCCAGGTAAATTATATTTCAAAAACATATAAATTTTACTAAGCTGGTGGAACTATCCTTAATTACTTTGACAAATATGAATTTCCAATTTCTTTACAGCAGCTGCTCAAGTCGGTACACCTCAGTAGTGCGTGGCGATTTTTACAATGGATAAAAATATCGAAGAAAGAATTTTTCTAAAATTTTGTAATCCTAACCAAATTCCATGTGCGGGATCGTTAGAAAAGGTTTACAGTGATTCGAAAGCACAAGTCTACGAGTGGTACAAAGCCTCCAAAGACGGTCGATAGATCGACGTTCGACCTCTTCAAGTGATGAAATTATTAAAAAAAGAGAAACTATTCAAAATCGTCAGTCACGTATTAGAAAGTTGACAAAAGGGCTCGACATCTCTAGCGAGTCCGTCCAAATGATTTTGCTGGATATTTTGGGTACGAAACCCGTTCTTGATCGATTCATCCCGATAAAGCTGAGTCTTTATTCAAAAAAAGTACGATTGTGACCGAAAAATGCTATCTCCGAACCGAAATTGCCCATTTTCAGTCGATCGAAGAGATAAAACGAATTTAGCTGAAAAGCTGAAGGCCATCCCAAAAAGAGGACAAAAGAAATATTGATAAATGTTTAAATATTTTACGTTGTACTTACGATTTCCGTGTGCTTTAAGTGCAAGTCGAAACGGAAGCTTTGTGATTTCTTCGGCTCTTTAAGCCAATTTCAATAATTAGCTCAGTCTATACTCTAATGCCCCCTTATTCGGATCGGCTAGTAAGTTGATAAATGTTAGGTGGTAGAAATCAAAGTTTTTTTTTTCTCAAGACGTTTTGGGAGAAGCTCTGTTACCGGCTTATGATTCAATATTTCTGCATGAAAAGGTCCGCATAAAATTACTCAATCCATATTTAAGTAATAAATTCGCAAAAAAAAGTATTTTTTTACCTTAAAAACCCTAACCCCCCTTTAAGTGGTAGCATAGTGAAAAAATATTTCCTTATCCGCTATCCGGAAGTTAGTTGTTTTCTTAGACTTTAGACTGACATAACTCCTATGTAGCCATAGTACAGTTGAAATATTTTGTTCTTAAAATAATAAGCCCATAGGTTTTCAGTATATAAATATTAAAATTCACAAGTTTCAAAAATGAAAAATGTCAGTAGATATTGCATATTGACTATTCACATTATCTCGAGCCAATCTGAGCACACAATTTTTTAATCACTTTTTTAAAGCTTTTGTACGAAGTTTAGTGGACTATTGTGAACATAACTGCCTTTAAAGTATAATTTATGAATTGAAAAATCTCAACAAATTAAATTTTTATATATTATATAACAGACAATACAAATTTCACTGGTAAGAATAAGGTCTTACTCATCCCACAGCCAGACCGGATTCATAAACTCTCATTTCCAAACCCACCTCGCGTTGAGTCTCAGCCAAACACAAAGCCAAGAAAAATTAGTTTCAAATTTATTTTCGATTGCACAACAAGCACAGCAATTTCCATGTTCAGTCGCAATTTTCACCTGGCAAAGAAGGGAATGAAATCGACGAAAAATGTAATAAAGACATAAAGACACGAGAACACGGGAACACAAGCAACTATTTACCGTGAAATTGGCTGTTGAGTATTCGGAAGCAATGTTTGCTGTTACTGCTGTTGTTGTAGTCGTCAACAGCGTTTCCAGTTCATTTGTTGCCATTTTGCTAGTTCGCACATTGTCAAAAAGCCATGGCAATGGGGGACGTGAGAATTTCACTCCCAACATTCAAGCAACAAAATGACAAAGTTCCAAGGCACGCGCCCACGTCGCACCGTTAGCACTGGCATTACAGGGGACATATGTACTATGGGGAGTGGAAAATAATAAGACTAACGGCAAATAAAAGCAAAGCAGAAAGAAAACACGAATCACGGCTGTAAACATGCTGGAAGATATTTTGTTTACAAAGAATATGCAGAAAATGCGCGGGCGTGCGGAGCGAAGCATGCAATTTTAGTCAGCGAGGACGGCAAAGCGGTTATGTTGCAGTGTTCAATTGAAGGACTCTTATTGTTTTTATTGGCTTTATGTGTGTGTGAAGTTGCATATCTCCATATACAGCTTAGCTTGGCTTTTCCAGCTCTTACAATATTTTGACAGATTTTGACACCCAAATATGCAATTTATGCATTGTTTCTAGTGAACCGTAGAGCAGTTATAGCCGAGCTGTAAATAACAATATTTTCTTGAGAATATCAATAAAGCGAAGGTTGACAATTTTTGAATAACAAAATATAATAAATTTAATAACAAGCAAGGAATAGGGGGCTTGAAATAGCCCTCGGAGAGGGATCGTGAGAATACAGTAATATTTTATTACACTTTCTTTGGCCCTGTTTAACCATCTTCCATATCCAAAACCATAACCATAACCATACCTTCTCTATAAAGCAATATGATCTGTTGTAGCAAATAGGCTTTAAATTCCTCATTATACTGCAGCAAATCAAGGAGTGGTAAGGTAATATCCACGCCTGTTTTGTAGAACTCAGCACTGTGTTAGGCCACCGCTGCTTTTCGCTCATTGCTTTAGATGATACTCTGGTCCAAAAATATTAAGAGTTTTTAAATTAAATCTTGCGCGACCACCGCTCCGAGGAAACCCTTTCAAGTCAAAGCGTGTATTGAAGGCTATTCCGGCAATTAACTTTAACAATTGTTTCGAGGATTGGAAAAAATTATGGTACGAGTGTACTTGAGCCAAGAGGAATTACCCTGAGTTGAACGATATAGATTTTGAAGAATATATTCAGAATTTTAAAATTATGAACAAAGTCTTACCAATTTTTGCTCATGGTATACTGATAGAGGGTAAACAAGGCGTGATGTCTTCGCTCAGCTAAACATCACCTGGTCCTCTAAGGGGGTACTCTCATGTGAACGCATACATTTTACCACCTTTTAGGATTTTTTTTTTTAAATATATTTTTATTTGTATTTCAAAAAGTACAAAACAAAACTTTTTCGTTTCTTACATTTTTAATATTTTTTTTTTATAACAAAGTGGCCCCAACAAAAAAAAGAAGTTCCCTGGTCATGGTGATAGCGGCTGTTCATGTTGTCAGAAATAAAAAATCGAATGGATTATTATCCAGTAGTTCTGTGGCTTAAGTGGTAGCATAGTGAAAACTTCAAAAAAGAGTCACGAAAATCTTGTTTTTTTTTCGTTAAAAACCGTTTAAAAAAAATATGAAAATATTTTCGAAAATACACAAGTAGAAGAACATATGTAAATTTTAAATCAATCGGTTGAATACTTTTTTTTTAGGACCATGACAGTTTCAGAAAATGATGGTTCGAGAAAAATGCATTTAGAAACGCAGCAGCTGCAGACTTGTCATGGCGCCTGGTAGACAGTCGCTTACGACACGTCGGCGACTATGAGCTGTAACTTATCAAATACTATGAATTTCGGTCTGCATTTTTCACAGCATGTTTTCAATAGGTTTTACTATCAAAATATACAAAAAAATCGATTTTTCGAATTGATTACATGAGAATACTCCCCTAATTCTGCCTCAGTCCGTACGACACTTCATATTTTCAACTCCAACGTGAAAACTTCAGTCCTTTGCAAATTCGTGTTTTTTGGAAAATGTTAATGATCTGATGGCCGCGTGTCATCGCCAATCATGATCTACGAGAAAAGAAATAACGATTTACCTATTGAGCTAACAATCTAATAGCTTTTTCTTTTCCCACAAAAATACTGCATTTATTCTGTTCTATACTTGGGCTGTCAAAGTAGTGTATATGAGGTTTGCAGAGCCGCTCTTTTTTTGAAATTCACAAGGGTCTAAAAATTTCGGATTCCGATAACTTCGTAGTATGGAATTTCGAGGTTTGTTAGATGCTGACTTGGAAAACTCTCATACTAACTGGATACCGATAGACTACGGAATCGGTTCGCTTTTTAATTTAGCCCTTCCTTGTTTTCTGCTTCTGGTATCGGGTTTAATTTTATTGATATATGCATTTAGAGTGTAGGTGAGAGGAAACCGATATCCTCCAAAAATGTTTACGAAATTTGAAACTGAATGAAGGAATGGCATAAGAGCATTAAGATACCGCCCTAACTTTACTTTTGTTAGTTTTGGATAAATTTTCGTTTTATGGCACGGGCCAAAGTACTATTTTCTCTATTTACTGAAGCACTTAAACATTTTACTTCAGCAAAAAAAGTGCATTTAGTTTGGTTTGAACACCTAAAAACATTATATATGCAATTTTATGTCTAACTCGATTATTATGCACTCACTAGGTGAGCAAAACTATTAAGCCCTGTGCAACATTTGGCGAACGTATAAATATTCCTAAGCCAAATACCACAGCCATTGTCGCTAACGGTGCGCGCGGCATTGCTACGCCAACGGGCGTGATTTTCGCTATTTTTGCATTCGCGCGCACAAAGGCACTAAGCCGTGATGCAAAATTTTCGGCATTGTTGATGGTCAACTGACCATCGAAATTGAATTTTGTAGCGATACTGACCTTCCGCCGCAGGTTCCCATAGCCGAATTGCTCCACCGGAGCGGAAGTTCACCAACAAGTGTGCTTGGCATTTCATCCAATCAGAGGTCACATGAAATGCACCATCAAATAGGCGCTATGCCAACCTAACCTACTCAGGCGAACGGCAACGAATAAATAACCAACAGCAGCAAAGTAACCGGATGCACAGTCGGGCCGGAAGTGATAATCAGACCAATTTTGGTAGCGCTGGTGCAAAATGAAATCAACTTGAAACGGATTCAAATTCAATTTAGTGTTTTGCTTAAAGCACAACAACTACATGCTAAAACCCTGTGTTGCAATAAATGTTATGGCTTTTGAGTGCGTGCACTAGGTGTAAGTGGTTGTGGTAGTGACGCGTGTTGGACGCTCGAAGCACGCACATGCATTGTGCTCGTAAAACTTCGTATGAGAGCCAGTAACCCCTTTAAGGTAATTAAATTTTACGGCCTTGACTTCGGCTCCCAAAAAACAAAAGCTGTGTATGTCGAGGACATGTGAGCTTCATACGATCATTAAAACTTTTTTGAACTTTTTTGGGTCTAAGTTTAGATGGCAGTCTCTAACAAACATCGTTGCAATTCAGTATAAGTAAGAGAAATATTAATTGGTACTAATTATGACAGAAAATCGTATCATATTTAAAGCGAATATTATAATTTTATTCACCAAATGGAGACGAAAACATGAAAATTGCTCATCTAAGTGATAAGTTAAAAAAGTTAGATATTTTCGTGAAACTTGGGTGACGCTGATTGGTATTACAGAAAAAAAAATCAGAGCACTACTACAAAATGTTTTGATCGAAGAACTATAAAGCGACAATTTACGCGATGCTCAATTAAAGCTATGTTAATAATTTTTTTTTTTTTACTTTTCATGTTATAGGACAACTGTAGTGTCATTGAAATGCGAAACGAGTGAAATTGGTTGGTTTAAATGTTTATAACGAGTGATCCAAGTAGAAGTACTTTTTATACTCTCGCAACAAAGTTGCTAAAGAGAGTATTATAGTTTTGTTCACATAACGGTTGTTTGTAAGTCCTAAAACTAAATGAGTCAGATATAGGGTTATATATACCAAAGTGATCAGGGTGATGAGTAGAGTTGAAATCTGGATGTCTGTCTGTCCGTCCGTCCGTCCATCCGTCGGTCCGTGCAAGCTGTAACTTGAGTAAAAATTGAGATATCATGATGAAACTTGGTACACGTATTTCTTGGCTCTATAAGAAGGTTAAGTTCGAAGATGGGCAAAATCGGCCTACTGCCACGCCCACAAAATGGCGAAAACCGAAAACCTATAAAGTGTCACAACTAAACCATAAATATGTAAATATATTAAAGTGAAATTTTTTGGAAAAGTGGGCGTGGCCCCGCCCCCTAATAAGTTTTTTGTACATATCTCGGAAACTACTATAGCTATGTCAACCAATCTCTATAGAGTCGTTTCCTTCAGTCATTTCCATATACAGTTCAAAAATGGAATAAATCGGATAATAACCACGCCCACTTCCTACACAAAGGTTATGTTGAAAATCACTAAAAGTGCGTTAATCGACTAACAAAAAACGTCAGAAACACTAAATTTTACGGAAGAAATGGCAGAAGGAAGCTGCACCCAGGCTTTTTTTAAAAATTGAAAATGGGCGTGGCGTCGCCCACTTATGAACCAAAAACCATATCTCAGGAACTACTAATCTAATTAATTTTACAGCAAAATAAAAAAATATGTAAACGACGGATAATAAAATCTCGATTATAACTTTATCATGCGAGAGTATAAAATGGTCGGTGACACCCGAACTTAGCCCTTCCTTACTTGTTTCATTATTTATTTGATTGATTGGACCAAATATTTAACGTACTACGAGTATTATTTCAACATTCTCAAACCGCAAGCACGACAGAATTGTAATATTTTATAATGGCTCTCAGTTTTTGACGAGTCATTAAAAATGTGTGTGGTCTAGCGTTATCCTGATGGAAGACGAAGCTCTTTCTGCTAATCAGTTCTGGCCGTTTTTTTCGTTTGCTTACTCAATCACATCAGTTGTTGACAGTAAAATGTAGAATCAATCATTCAACTAGGCCGGAGCAGCTCATAGTCGATGATTCTTTCCCAATCCCACCAAATACCCTACGTAATCTTTCGAGGCGCCAATCCTGTCTTTGCGACCATTTTTTGAGTTTGACGGTAGTGGTAAATCTTTCTCATAATTTCATCGACTTTTTCAAAGATACGTCGAGCAGAGCGAGGTACATCTTTCGCATCATAATTTCCAGAATGGAAGCGAGCGAACCATTGTTGTGATACAGCGTCATCTTTGAAAACTTCACAAATTTCATTGATGGCTTGCGTGACATTCTTTCCTTTTTTATACAAAAATTTCAAAATATTGCAAATTTCTTCATTATTTTCACTCATTTTTGAACAGCTGTAACGTTTTTTCAATTTCCCCGAATTTAATTTATTACCTTACAGTATCCAAATTAAACATCAAGGAAGTTATAAGGATAACAATTTGCACCAATAATGCCCTCAAAATGTTTCATCTTACACCCAAAAATTGTCGAAATCAGGCTATACTTTTCAAGAATCAAGCCACCAAATTCATATGTGAAACCCAGATCATGTGGCTTAATTTTTACCGAACAAACGCAGCTTTATTGAAAGGAAATTGTCACTAATGAATTATTCGAAGTATTGTCAGTCGCTAGTCACAACTTTTTTCCATCCATCTGGCGAAGCGTGAATACCATTACGGCTATCCAAGAATTAAGCCATTTTTCGATGTCGCGTTGTAAGTCGAACTGGTGCTGAGGCCGACCATGTGTAATCGAACAGAACAAATAATAATTGCGGATGGTGCACAACTTCCCATTTAAGCGTTTCCATATAGTTTTAATGGATTTGGTAACGTGAGACCGAATTTTGTCACGCAGAAGAATCACTTTTTCTGAATCATTCCCAGGGCATGTAATAGCTTTGCAAGTGGCTCACAATGCTGAAACTGCTCTTGCACTTGACATGGATCCTAATCGAGCAAGGCCTTCAATTCACCTAACGTTTCGAAAGTTCGAAAGTTTTTGGCCTTCCTTCACGTGGGCGGTCGTTATTATCGACACCGCAGTCTTCGGAGCGACAAAACCAATAACGGCACGTTGTTTCACTTAGAAAACTTTTGGGAGTGCCCTATGCGCTACAGCTGCCAATTTTTTTATTGCAAGAGAAAACCACATTCTCCGCAAATGACGATTATTTGGCGAAAATCGGACATATTCGCACTACCAAAAGTACATGACACATAAACAAAGTAATTAATGTGGAAACGCTGTTTCTTTTTCATATGCCTGGTTTTTTATAATTTAATTTTATCTGAAAAAAGAAACACCCTATGGACCTCCCTCCGAAAAGGAACTGTACAAGTATTGATATTGATGGAATCTTACATACTGACTATGGCATTCACATTAGATCAAGGTAATGAGAAGTTCTTCTCTACTTCGGAATTCAAGTCCAAATATGATGGGTACTTATTATACATTAAATAAGTTTAAATATATCGAAGTATTTTATTAAGCTTTAAGCTTCTCTGCAACTTTATCATATAATATATGCATATGTATGGCGACAATTCCATATTTTTCAATTCTAAACCGCAAAATCAGATGAAAATGGTCTGAAAGTCAACTTTCTGGTCAAGTTATTTCAATTAACTGCCACAAAGTTTTATGGGTGCGCCAACAAACACACCTATGAACTTGTTCCTGCATATGTATATGTATGGCTGTGCACCAGCTGAGCGCTGAGCGCGTTCGTTCCGCCACGTCCACCCAACTAATGTAATTTACATGAAACATGACTACTTAACACACTGCCATTCAATGAACATACTCGTAATAATTACGCGAGCGCCATAAAAAATATGCACAAACTTCTTCTTTCGGCCACAAAGTCGACTTCACGCCTCTGAACGGCCATTCCGGGTCAGCAGTACCGCCCTGCGACACATTGCACAATGTATTTATGGCGATTTGAGAGCTACATAAGTACCGGTACTCGTGTGTTGCCTAGTTTTATGACATAGCGGAGCATATACATACATACATATGTACGAAGTTTCAATGTATGTCGGTATATAGAAGTAGATATGTATATGTGCGGGGTTTTATGTGTTAGGGAATTCCTACCATATTTCTCTTTATGAAGAAGCGTCTACTAAGGAAAATGAGTCGCATAATTTGGCAGTCGAAAAGTTGTTCCTTATTGTTGGAACATTTATTTTAAATTATGTGCCGTACATGTATGCGTGCGTATGAACTGCAATTGTTAGGATGACAATGACTGAAGGAGTGAGTCACGTCCCAATACCTGCCGCTTAAAGCTTAAACGTGCTCGCAATGCTCTAACTGTTTAGGTGCAAGCCATTCCTTATAATTCTCGCCAGTATTGTGGTATGTAGCATTATTTTAATTTAGCTTTTGCATTAATTTGTTTTAAAATATTAAATTTCATAAGCTCCGCACACATTCTTTAAATTTCGGACTCGCTAAGTTCTGCGGTAGCCAATTTTCAACCACTATTTTTATTACAATTCCAGCTAAAGTTGTGGAGACTAAAACAATTTACCTGGAGTGTCCTTGTTGGTAAGTTTTCTCAGCCAAACTAGTTGTAAGTAAAAGTCATTTGACACGTTCGAATATAAATATCACTCTCGATGAAGTCATAGCCTTCCCTATGAGAACCTGGAAGGTACTAAACGGAGGTTTTTAAATGAATGGTGTTTCAACAGGTGGAAAATTTAAAAATCAAGACACAACTTTCAGTAATGATTTGATCGACTTCGTTGAAGTTTGAAAGTTTTGATAAAAGTTATACACATGCAATTCTATCTTGTAAAGAGTGCGTGCCTAGCACACAGGCAAA
This sequence comes from Bactrocera zonata, assembly GCA_037783105.1. Lineage (NCBI taxonomy): Eukaryota > Metazoa > Arthropoda > Insecta > Diptera > Tephritidae > Bactrocera > Bactrocera zonata. The sequence continues at coordinate 35,465 of JBAWJQ010004603.1, read as the reverse complement.
ATTGAACATCGCAAATTTGATGGCAACTTGCAACTAAATTTTCCGCTTATTCTACAGCAAGCGACCTCCAGGTGTGTTGGAATAACCGAGGAGTTGAACTTAAATGATTTTTAATAGTCAATTAGGCAATTTGAAAAAAAAATGAAAACATCCGCCAATTGATGGGGCAAATTAGCCGCTTGTGTTTTCGTTGCTATTGATGCTCAAATTGCTTCATAGTCCGATGAAGGAGGATGGGGTCATGTGTAGAAGTTCACGCAAGTGAGGGAAGTTCTCTGATCGCCATTCATTTGGAAGGGGCCAGAAACGATTCGTTTACATATGTCTCAAGCAGCTCACGACTTCCGGTCTTTGACCAATTATCCTCTGGGTAGCATAAGAACAGCACATATGCCTTCTATGAGAGCTCTTGGAGCACACCTATGAGCGCTGCCCCCGCCACGATATCAAAATCGTGCTTGGCGACTTTAACACCAAGATGGGCAAAGAAGGTATCTTTGGCACTGCTGTCGGTAAATTCAGCCTCCACGACGAAACATCCCCAAATGGGTTGAGGCTAATCGACTACGCCGAGGGCCGAAATATGGTTATCTTTAGTACTAGATTCCAGCATAAGAAGATTCATCAAGCTACCTGGCTGCCTCCGGATCGAAAAACCACCAACCAGATCAATCATGTTGTGATAGACGGAAGACACGTCTTCAGTGTTTTAGATGTGCGTGCGCTCCGAGGTTCTAGCATCGACTCGGACCACTATCTTGTTGCAGCCAAGATTCGCACCGCCTATGTGCAGCAAAAAACGACGCCAACAAACACAAGGAAGGTTCGACGTCGAAAAGCTGCAATCACAACAGATAATCGAAGGATTTTCTATTCGACTTGCACTCCTGTTCGTCAACAACTCGGTATAAGGAAACTGTGGAACGATATTTCAAACTCATTACGTACAGATGCAATAGAAACCACTGGTTTTCGGAAAACGCAAAAGAACAGCTGGTATGACAAGGAGTGCCGTGTTGCGCGAAGAGAAAACAGGCTGCCTACCTCGCAACGTTACGATCGACCACAACACGTGCGAGATGGGATAGATACCGAGAATTAAAGAGGGAAGCGAGACGCATTTGCAGACAAAAAAAAGAGGCCGAAATGCGTGAGTATGAAGAGCTTGATAAGCTGGCCGACAGGGGTAATGCTCGAAAATTCTACGAAAAGAAAGGTGATCTAGTGACCAATGCCCAGAGCATACTTAAATTATAGAGGGAACACTTCTCCAGCCTGCTGAATGGCAGTGAACGCTCAACGCCAGGGGATGGCGAACCCGATTCTCCAATCGGTGGCGATGGAGCAGACGTTCCATTACCCGACCATGAAGAAGTGCAAATAGCAATTGTCCGCGATAAGGAGCATGCATCAGCTTCTTTGTAAAATATGATCGGACGAAAGCATGCCCAACGAATTTAAGTGTGCACTCCCCAATCCACAAAAAGGGAGACCCCACAAACTGCGCCAACTACCGTGGGATAAGCCTGCTTAACATGGTGTACAAGGCTCTATCGAGCGTATTGTGTGAAAGATTAAAACCCAGCGTCAATATACTGATTGGACCTCATCAGTGTGGCTTTAGACCTGGAAAATCAGCAACCAACCAGATATTCACCATGCGCCAAATCTTGGAAAAGACCAGTGAAAGGAGAAGCGACACACACCACCTCTTGTCGATTTCAAAGCTGCTTTCCACAGCACGAAAAGGAGCTGAAAGGGAGCCGCAAAACTAATACGGCTGTGTAAACTGACGTTAAGCAACACCAAACGCTCCGTCAGGATCGGGAAGGGCCTCTCCGAGCCATTCGATACTAAACGAGGTTTCAGACAAGGCGATTCCTTATCGTGCGACTTCTTCAATCTGCTGCTGGAGAAAATAGTTCGAGCTGCAGAACTTAATCGAGCATTTACAATCTTTTATAAGAGTGCACAGCTTCTGGCGTATGCCGATGATATTGATATCAATTCTGCTTTCTCCAGAGGCATGGACGATGACAACAACTGATGATTCGACATTGCAAGTTTTCGATTGAAAATTTCTGCGAAAGGATTATGGTAATTTTCACGTGGGCCACGACAAATATCGCATTCGATGGAACGATGAGCTGTATGAGATATACGACGACATTGACATAGTGTAGCGAGATAAAAGACGCGCGAATGGACGAAAACACTCCAGCTCTGAAAGTATTCGACGCTGTACTCCGCGGGGGAAGCGAAAATGTTTATCTATACAATTGTTTTCTCCATTAAATAGTGAGCTTTAAATCAAGATTGTAATTATTTAGGGACAATTGTATAAAGTCAACATCTTCGATTCCAATGAAGTGTCAAAAATGTGCGTGCCGAGTTTCGCACTCATGCAAATAAAAATCTATTAGAATAAAGTGGATTTGAGGAAAAAAACAAGTGACACCTATAAGATGCATACCACCGATTCCAATGGTTTTCATTTAGTTTTCTGTTGACAATTACTAAAAAAGACATACAACCAATAAGTATGTGTGTTTCTATGAGATTTTATTAAATTTCATTGATTTTCTGTTACCAGAGTGTTGAATGTCATTACCAAAGGTATTGCGTAGTTAGATATACGCAAACAAATACAATTTCGAGAGCTCAAAGTAGTCATATAACTAAATAGAAGAAGAAGCATAAGCACCCAAAGCTGAACATACATACAAGCAGAGGCTCAAATTCTCCAACGGTACCGCAAACCAGAGGCCACACAGCTCATTTCCCGCCCACACAGTGGCTCAGCCCATTGCACCCACTCATCAATGTACGTATGTATGCGTGTATGCTGCAATATGTTTGCACGCGTGTGTATGCGTCGAAATCAATTTCGGTCAAACTGACCCGGCTGCAGCGCCAGCAATTGTGGTAGTCAGGCTAGTCGCCGAAGCCGTAGAAATTGTGCCCAGCGCAGTGCAGTCACATGTGCACTTGTGTGTAAGTGTGTGGGTTTGCTTTAGCCTGTCTGCTAATATGAGGGTGCGCTTGCTTGTGTGTGTATGTAAATAACACGACATTTTCGTATTTGCAAACACCCGCACACACACGCGCACGCACACAGCCACTCGCAAACGTTCGCTAATTCAATAAGAGTCAAAGCTTGTCAGCTGCTTTCGCCCGCTATAAAGGTCGCTCGGCAAACGGTAGTTAATTTAAAATCGCCGCAGACGTGCAACGCGCCACTAGAGTACCGTCCGAAGCGTCCATTAGACCCACAAACCGCCAGCGCTTAGGAAGCTAACTGTGTGCACGCGTACGCGTCGTATTCCGCGTTCTCCAAATAACAGAATTTTGTGAAATAATTTTTCGAATTTGCGAACGTTTAGTCAGCGATTCTTACGTGTTTCGCGCGTTAAAGTCCGATTTAATAAATTATATTTTAAATCAAAGCAGTAGAAGGCAGTCGGCAAGATGGTTGTCAACTTTAAAGTCTTTAAAAAGGTCTCACCCAACAACATGATCACCTTGTACATGAACAAGCGTGAATTCGTCGACTCCATAACGGTGGTGGAGCCAGTCGGTGAGTGAGCGTGTGGATGTGCAAATAAATTTTCATTTTTCGGCCACAAAGTCATTAATCATCGGAGCTTTTCGTTTGACTATGAATTTGCATTGCACTGACGGATAGTATAAAATTACAGCAGTCTGAATATGGCGCAGAAATGAAAAATTAGTGTTTAAAAATAAATGTAGGCGCAGTAAGGGATAAATAAAACGTCGTCTGGCAGTGATATCTAAACGCTTTTCTTAATATTTTTGAAGTTTCGTCTACCAAAAATAGAATAAATTAGTTTCTTTTTTAAGGCCGACAAGCTTCAATGACTCATCGAGCTTTTAAAAGCTTTAAAAAGACCATCAAAGAACATTGAAAGCCAATCTTATGTAACTCACGAAATAAAATTTCAAAGCTCGAGGTATCTAAAGCTATCTAACGGAAAGTTGGAAAGTTAGGCATAGTCTCTTGCGCAAGCTGCTGGTTCTCCAACTGGAACAGGAAACCCCAGAACACTTGATATTAGATTGCCCAGCAATTTGCAGAAGGCGGCTTAAGGCCCTAGGTTCCATCTAAGTCGACAAGGATTACATCACCTCCGTCGGGCCCAGCAAGCTCCTGGAATTGTGCAGGATGTTGGACTTTGGAGATCATATGTGATATGGGCGAGGACAGAATAGACCGTGGGTCGCGTTGCAAAACCTCAGATCGTTGCTAGGAAGCTCATCAGACGGAGCTCTTAAAATTTAGCACTTAACTGGACCTTGCGCTGCTGCAAGATCCTTCTGATCCAAGAAGCTCATTGAACTACTTACCTTCAGCTATGTTCATCATACGGCGCCGCTAAAGATTTGGCGCATTCTAACTCAAGGCGCTTTGACGTAGTTGAAGGTCACATGATATATTTTTAGTAGTCCTTTACGTGATAAAGGATGATCTTTCGAATAACAGAATGTGATTCTCATAATATTAATCGACAGGTTCAGCCTGAAGTACAGCCGAATACATTTGTTTTTACCTAACTGTATATTCATATCTTCTTAGCTTTTCCGAACTTAGTACAAACTGCTTATGATCCCTTCTCTATTAATTCTTTGAGAAAGTGTTATTTCTTCGAGATACCAAGAGCAGCCAGGTCCTTTTCCAAATCTTCCTCTTACTCTGCTTCCACCGGCGGGTACTGAATCGAAAACCTTCAAAGCTGCAGTGTTCTCTTCCATTGAGAAAATAAGACATGGCCAGCGCAACCCCGTCTTCTGATTCGTTGAATTATGTCGATGTCACCGTATATCCCGTACTCATCGCTCTATAAATCTTCGGCAAAACTTTTCTCTAGCTTACTTCATTATTGATTACTTTGTTAGAAAAGTTTAATAGAATAAATCTCATTTTGATCAATTGGAGAGTCGTAATATCATCTATATAAATAATTATTTTTCTTGCAGATGGCATTATCGTTCTGGATGACGAATATTTGCGGCAAAACCGCAAAATCTACGTGCAACTCATCTGTAATTTCCGTTATGGACGCGAAGACGATGAAATGATCGGCTTGCGTTTCCAAAAAGAACTTACGCTCGTCTCGCAGCAGGTGTATCCACAGCAGAAGGTCGACATACAGTTGACCAAAATGCAGGAACGTTTACTAAAGAAACTCGGCTCCAATGCTTTCCCCTTCGTTATGGAGTTGCCACCCAGTTCACCAGCTTCGGTAGTGCTGCAGCAAAAGGCCAACGATGAGACGCAACCTTGCGGTGTACAATATTTCGTGAAAGTCTTTACCGGCGATAGCGAATGTGATCGCTCACATCGTTGCAGCACCATCAATTTGGGTATACGCAAAGTGCAGTACGCACCCAATAAGCAGGGCATACAGCCTTGCACGGTGGTACGCAAAGATTTTCTACTCTCACCCGGTGAACTGGAGCTGGAAGTCACACTGGATAAGCAACTGTATCATCACAGCGAGAAAATCGCTGTGAATATCTGTGTGCGGAATAATTCGAATAAGGTGGTGAAGAAGATCAAGACCATGGTACAGCAGGGTGTCGATGTGGTGCTCTTCCAGAATGGACAATTCCGCAATACGATTGCATTTGTGGAGACCAGTGAGGGTTGTCCGCTCAACCCGGGTTCCAGCTTGCAAAAGGTTATGTATTTGGTGCCGACATTAGTGGCCAACTGTGACCGCGCTGGCATCGCCGTCGAGGGTGATGTAAAGCGCAAGGAGACTTCACTGGCATCGACTACTCTGTGAGTAAAATCAAAGTACTTGGCATAAACTTTTCTCTTAATTTTATATGAATCTTTTCAGAATCGCCAGTCAAGATGCGCGCGATGCTTTTGGCATAATCGTTTCGTACGCCGTTAAGGTCAAGCTGTTCTTGGGTGCTTTGGGAGGCGAACTATGCGCCGAATTACCATTTATTTTGATGCATCCAAAGGTAATGATTTCAGCCATGGGTTTTAATGAAATTTCACGATCGATTAGTAGTTCAATTCATCTTTTCTGATAATTGTCAACATTTACTAATTTGTATGATTTTAAAGCCGTCAATATTAATAATTCAAAGAATTGATTGATCAATTTTCCAATTTTTGCTTTTAACCTCACTTTACTATATATGTCATCTGCTCTTATATATATTTATATATTTATACATATATGTTATCACACATATTTCAGCAACTTATCGCTTTTAATTTCTCTCACTATTATGTCTCCACAGCCCAGCCGCAAAGCCCAGGAAGCCGAGGCAGAAGCAGAAGCTTAAGCCGTGCCGTACACTTGATCTACTTGAAAAATAAATATTGCGATAAAGAGTTTTTGATGATGTTGCTAATTATACTCCACAACTACTTACAAATGGACTTTGACAAATCCGTATTAATCCACTAGTCACAACTGCAAAGTGCATTACTTATTTATATATTATATATACTGGCATATTATATATACATACATATTTATATATGTACTCGTATATTTGCCGAATAATTATTTGTCAATGTTGATTTATTTAGTGTACTTGGCTTGTTGAGAGAAGAGGAAACTTGAAGCTTGTTACTTTTAATCACACGTTGTTACAATTTGTTAGCTGCAATTAGTATATTTGTATGTATGTATGCGACAAAGTGCATAAGTATCGAATTTACTTCAACAAAAACAAAAATAAACCATGAAAATCGGAAAGGATAAGCATTCTTCAAAAATAGTTGTGAATTAAATAAAAAGTGTAAGCGTAAGGACCGAAATAAACAAAATAAAACAAAGGTGTTTGTAAGAGGAATTTCTAGTTACTGACAAGATTCAACATCGATTGAGAGAAGTCTTGACCCGATTCAAACCACTTTTGATATACAGAATAACTAAGATCTGAAGCATAATTTCTTTTAATTTCAATTATATGTATTTCACACTAATCGATATTTTCAGTAGAAAATCAGCCATAGCACTCGACTTTACACAATCGGTGTGTGGAGGTTTGAGCAGTTATGTGCCGATTTTCATAATTTTTTAACTTGATATAGCGCATCTTAAAGTACTATTTGTGCAAATTTGTATACCAATATGTTCTTTGATGCTTAATTTATATACTGGAATCTGATGGAAATTTTCACTGAAACTTAAGAGTGTTAGAGTTATGTTACCTAACTAATTTGGTTGAAATTAGTCTGGGAGATACGTAATTTGCCCCAAATGTGGGTCCACGCCCATCGCCCAAATTGGACACCTGCTCCTTGAGAGCATTCTTGTACCACCACGGATGTCATATCTCTGACCTCTTTAGCTACTGGTTATTTTGGACTTTAATTAACTCTTAATAAAACCGTTGTATGATGAGTGGGATGTTATCATCCAATTTTCACTGTCGTAAAAGGTGTGGAAACGATCTGTCCTGTGCAAATTTAAGTGATATACAGTCCACAGACTTAAAGTCGATAGAGCATCTGTGGACTATTTTAAATCGAAAATTTTTTCCAGAAGAAGACCACCATTGAACTGTGAGAACCAGTCCTTATAGCTTGCCAAAATATTTTATAAAATATTAAAAATTATACAAAATGAATAATTATTCAAATTAAATATTAAATTTTATGTGGAATAATATGCGTTAAAGGGCAAAAATTTTGGCACTTTGAGCTTCTCAGAAAACATTGTTTAGAAATAAATTCCTTGAAGTTTATGAATTTTTATTTTGGTTTTGCTAGCCTTTTGATATTGATGATATTGTACATAATTTCGGTTCCCAGTTACAGCAATATTTTCGGTAACGGAGAGACAGATGAGTTGATATAGGTAGGAGCCTCTTCAGACGAGTCCGAAGCCGAGTCAATATTATGTCTGCAGGGAACGATTAAAAGAGAGTTTTATATGCTTTTTGGGAAAAAATAAATGGAACTCAATAACAAGCTGCAAGATAACAAAGCGGTTATGGCCCAAATATGACAGGAATAGAAACAAGGACCTACTAATTAGGCCCAAACATTTTATATACAAACTTACAGTTACTACAACGAGGCACTGGTTTTTTGGCTGCAAGCTAGGAAGGAAGACGGCAACAGTTTTCCACTTTATCTCTGAATGCCATGCTCTATATTAAACCAAATCAAATACTTGGAACCATTAGGCATCAAACCTTTAAACCGTGATTTCACTAAATTAGACTACATTTTTACCGATGTTAAAATTCAACCAGAAAGGTGGAAGTCTTTATAACAGGAATATGGGGACTAGAACTTGATCTGAAGGTCGGGCCCAATTTCAAGCTAATTACACTGTGCTTTTTATTTCAATAGGTAATATCTTATTGATACATAAATAAACAAGGTAATCAACCAGTGGGAAGAGTTGTCCATGTTCAAATCCATTTTTTTTTTAAATAAAAGTTACCTCATATCTCAGACAGTAGTATTTGCTAAATTTCCTATTTACATTTTTATTTATAACTCAAATTGTCTGTAGAAGTATGTAGGTGTAGTTATTTTCCAATTGTGCTGGCTTCAATCTTCATACTAAATTTTTACAAACTTAACTTTAAGCAGTTGGTTGAGTGGCGTACAAGCTATGAGTTTTCACCTGAGAGAATATAGTGAAAAGTCAAAAAGAAAAATCCATTCTATTCACATTTAACTATAACAATTTAAAATAATAAGTAAAGCCGACAAATGAATTAAAACTTTAAAAATCACGTACATAGTTTCTTATCCATCAACACCCTCTATTCTCAAAACTTTTCCCGCTCACAGATTGGACAATTATTTTCCGTGAAGTGTCTTTGAAAAACTTTGTGAACTTCTTTTTTGGATTACAAATTCATTAAACAAATGTCAATTTGCCACAAAGTGAATCCGCTTTGTCAAATATTTCACGAAGTATTCGCCATCTCCGCGCAACCCCACCCACTGCCGCTATCCCAATGCCTTATGCCACGCTGTGAAAAGCGCAATTTTAATATTTTGCGCTGGCAAAGCTTTCGCCATTTTGGCTCTCCAATTTCGCGAATTTTTACATTTACTTAATTTATTTAATGAAATTTCTGGCATTGAAGCTTTGTGAGATGGAAAGAGCACAAAAGCCTTGGTAAGTTCAGTCCAGCGTTCCTTATTACATAAACATTATAAATTTTAATAAAAAAACTTATATTAAATGCAAAATTTTGGTTAGATCCGCATGTTCAGGTAAGCACACCAACTAGTGCTGGTCATTGGAAAATGGTTCTTGTTAAGTTCGCAACTTTATAGCTGTGTTATGACGTTGCCATAGTAGACGTAAAATGCATTTTCAAATTATTTATAGATTCTTACTCCACCGATCTTGAGCAACACTGTAGTTCCGGAAAATTACCATTCCCTTCTTTTTCATCATAACTTCGAAGTTGTACATAATTTCGTCTATTTTGGAACCAGCGTTGACAGCAACAACAACGTCAGCCTAGAAATCCAACGCAGGATAACTCTTGCCAACATCTGTTACTCGGACTGAGTAGGCAATTGAAAAGTAAAGTCCTCTCTCGGCGAACAAAAACCAAACTCTGTAAGTCGCTCATAATTCTACTATTTAGTGCAGAAGCATGGACGATGACAACATCTGATGAATAGACGTTACGAGTTTTCGAGAGAAATATTCTACGGAAGTTTTATGATTCTTTGGGCTTCGTCAACGTCGAATATTGCATTCGATGTAACGATGAGCTGTATGAGATATACGACGACATTGACATAGTTCAGGGAATTAAAAGACAGCGGCTACGCTGGCTAGGTCATGTCGGCCGAATGGACGAAAATACTCCAGTTCTGAAAATATTCGACGCAGTACCCGCCAAGCGAAACAGAGGAAGAGGAAGACTGCCAATCCGATGGAAAGTTCAGGTGGAGAAGGACCTGGCTTCGCTTGGAATCTTTCCTTGCGAAAAGAAGAAACGACTGGCGCGCTGTTGTTAACTCGGATATAATCGAGTAAGTCAGTAAAGAAGAAGAAGAAGTTTTCCAACTACTATATTAAACTTTGAAAAATTACTTTATGTTGTCTCTATGTTAGATTTATGCAAAGAAACAAAAGCAAAATTTTGAAACCGTCAAACGGGATGACCCCCTTAAGATAACTTACATATTGACCGATTTACATTTACGGTATAGAGTCTACCGAAAGTTTGAAATTGTCATATTAGTTAAATGAGGGCTAAGAGTAGGCGGCGTTGTAGAGCGATCTCACTTTCGTATTGTAATAAAAAGTATGAATTCACCTATGGAACACTTAGCCACCATAGCTGCTGCTGGTGTATTTATTCGTGAGGTATAGCACTTTTAGTGGTACCGGTGGTTCTGCTCATTTGGGCATCATGTCCATTTTCTAAAATTTTCAAACCACGAATCGAATTAGAAAGGAGCATTTACATATACCTTATATCAAAATTTTCATAGGTATATTTAAGGTACCTTAATGAGAGCGCCTTTTTCTGATGCCGAATATGTGCCTCAGGGTGTGAGTCATATATTTATAAAATTACTTGAAAATATTTTCTACAATATAACTGACCAAAGTTAAAGATTAATGAAAAAAGCCCGGACTTAGCATAATCCATATAGTGATTACCGACTTTCCAGCGGTCTTTGAACTGTTCAGGCTAGGCATGTCGTCCGAATGTGAGATATTAAAATCAAGCGAACAAGATTTCTTAAAAATTATAAAATTTGGCGCTGAATATGAATAGAAATGGTATACACCTTGGTCTAAGCCTCATATCAAAATAAATTTCGTTTCTTCGTTTGAGTTTGTGTCAAATATATTTTATTTGAAGATGACATTATATAGCTTTCGCTAATGAGTTGTAAAATAAATAAAAAGTAATAATATTTGATAACAGGATACAAATCTCTTTAAAATTCACTCGGTTTCATGGAAAAATAAATTTTGAATTCTTGCGCAATATTTTGCAACATAAAGGCTTGCAACACCTCAATGTATTTCCATGGTTTTGATGCTTGCGAATTGCTAGAGTACACAATTTTTTTGTTTTGTTTTCAATATTATTTTATTTATAAATCTACTTTTTTAAGCTCAATAACAAGTTTTAAAATCTTAAATCTATTTAAAAACTAGACAGCTCAATCAAGTGATTGAGCTGTTTTGGTGATACGTTGCTCTTTAATACGCAGTCATGTCTCTTCTTTTAGGGCGTGTTTGATCGCAGAAATGTACCAAAGCATTAGCCAAAGGGTTTGGGTGATCTCGGAGTTCAGATATACTACATATAGTATTTAATTGTGCTATCTTCTACTTCTTTCTTTACCATAGGAATACTTAGGACTTTTTGGGCATTTTCCTTACGCATGTATGCATGTGAACACGTAATTGTTATAAGCATTTCCGATTGGAATCTTTGAATATATCAATATTAGTTGCACAGGTCGTGCCCCTCTTTGTTGTCTAGGCTAAGTTTGGAGTTTTTATTTAAAAGCTAATTTAAATTTGCAGCTCTAATCTTCATACATGTTATTCTACTAGATATGTGTTTTCTCCACGTGAGCCTTCTATCTACGTGAATACCAAGATATGTTACTTCGTTCACTTGGGGTACTAAAATTTTGTTTATTTTTACTGCCCATTTTTGGTCTTACACTTCTGTTCATTCACATTTATTCGCCAGTTCGCTAGCCATTCTGCGACAGAACTTAAATGTTCCGCTAATATTATTGATGCCAGAATGTGGCAGTTGTTACGACTCACTACAGCTGTGTCATCCGCAAAAGTTGAAGTTAATACCTTGTTAGCAGTCTGGAGAAAGCAGAACTATCGGCGCGGGTGTTGAGGCCGATGATAGCAATATCATCGGCATACGCCAGCAGTTGTACACTCTTATAGAAGATGGTATCTTCTCTATTTAGTTCTGCAGCTCGAACTATTTTCTCCAGAAGCAGGTAGAAGAAGTCGCACGATAGGGAATCGCCTTGTCTGAAACCTGGTTTGGTATCGAACGGCTCGGAGAGGTCTCTCCCGATCATGATGGAGCTTTTGGTGTTGTTCAAAGTCAGCTTACACAGCCGTATTAGTTTTGCGGGGATACCAAATTCAGACATCGCGGCATAAACGGAGCTTCTTTTCGTGCTGGCGAAAGCAGCTTTGAAATCGACGAAGAGGTGGCGCGTGTTGATTCTCCTTTCACGGGTCTTTTCCAAGATTTGGGGCATGGTGAATATCTGGTCGGTTGTTGATTTGCCAGGTCTTGGGCATAGCACACTTAAATTCCAATCGTTGGGCATGCTTTCGTCCGACCATATTTTACAAAGAAGCTGATGCATGCTCCTTATCAGTTCTTCGCCGCCGTGTTTGAATAGCTCGGCCAGCAATCCGTCGGCCCCTGCCGCTTTGTTGTTCTTCAGGCGGGCAATTGCTATTCGCACTTCTTCATGGTCGGGTAATGGAACGTCTGCTCCATCGTCATCGATTGGGGAATCGGGTTCAACCTCTTCTGGTGTTGTGCGTTCACTGCAATTCAGCAGGCTGGAGAAGTGTTCCCTCCATAATTTAAGTATGCTCTGGGCATCGGTGACTAGATCACCTTTAGGGGTTCTACAAGAGTATGCTCCGGTCTTGAAACCTTCTGTAAGTCGCCGCATTTTTTCGTAGAATTTTCGAGCATTAGCCCTGTCGGCCAGCTTATCAAGCTTTTCGCACTCACGCATTTCGGCCTCTTTCTTTTTCTGTTTGCAAATGCGCCTCGTTTCCCTCTTCATCTCTGGGTATCTATCCCATCCCGCACGTGATGAGGTCGATCGTAAAGGTGCGAGATAGGTAGCCTGTTTTCTCTCCGCTGCGACACGGCAATTCTCGTCGTACTAGCTGTTCTTTTCCACTTTCCGAAAACCAATGGTTTCGGTTGCAGCTGTACCTAAGGAGTTTGAAATGCCGTCCCACAGTTCCCTTATACCGAGTTGTTGACGAGTGCTCTCAGAGAGCAGGAGTGCAAGCCTAGTAGAAAATCGTTCAGCTGTCTGTTGTGATTGCAGCTTCTCGACGTCGAACCTTCCTTGTGTTTGTTGGCGTGCGTTTTTTGCTGCCCATAGGCGGGTGCGAATCTTGGCAGCAACAAGATAGTGATCCGAGTCGATGTTAGGACCTCGGAGCGCACGCACATCTAAAACACTGAAGACGTGTCTTCCGTCTATCACAACATCATCGATCTAGTTGCTGGTTTTTCGATCAGGAGGCAGCCAGGTGGCTTGATGAATCTTCTTATGCCGGAATCTAGTACTACAGATAAACATACTTCGGGCCCCAGAGAAGTCGACCAGCCTCAACCCATTTGGGGATGTTTCCTCGTGGAGGCTGAATTTACCGACCGTAGTGCCAAAGATACCTTCTTTGCCCACCCTGGCATTAAAGTCGCCAAGCACGATTTTGACATCGTGGTGGGAGCAGATCTCATAAGTGCGCTCCAAGTGCTCATAGAAGGCATCTTTGGTCAAATCGTCCTTCTCCTTCGTTGGGGTGTGGGCGCAAATCAGCAATATGTTGAAGAACATCGCTTTGAGGCGGATTGTGGCTAGACGTTCATCCACCGGAGTGAATAATAGTACTCGGCGACGGAGCCTCTCCCGCCACGAATCCCACACCAAACTTACGCTCCTTTATATGGCCACTGTAGTAAATGCCACACGGACCTACTCGTCTCTGTCCTTGTACCGTCCATCGCATTTCTTGGACGGCGGTGATGTCAGCCTTTATTTTTACGAGGACATCAACCCGCTGGGCAGTGACACCTTCCCAATTAAAGGACCGGACATTCAAGGTGCATGTCCTCAATTCGTTGCCCTTATTTCGTTTGCCATGGTCGTCATCAAAAGGGGGGTCTCTCATCCGAGGCTGATTGTTGGTTTTCATTGGTGCGTTTTTTTACGTGGCGGGTCCCAAACCCAGCGTACAACCCTATGCAGGGGGGTTGTTTCGCCTTCTCACTTTAGCTCGCCTTCAAACGGATGTTCTTAGGCTACCCAGAGGATACTTGGTCAAAGACCGGAAGTCGTGAGCTGCTTGAGTCATATGTTAAAGAATCGTTTCTGGCCACTCCCAAGTGAATGGCGATCAGAGAACATTCCTTACTTGCGTGAACTTCTACACATGACTCCATCCTCCAATTCTTGTTTTTATCTGGCAAAAATTTAACAATTTCCATTCAACTTTTTTCAGTGTAGGACTGAATTTTTGTTTCATCTATATTGGCTTTTTTTTAAAAGCACTATATGGAAATTGTTAGTACCCACAATTTCACTTAATTTTGCAACAAGAGTATTACTGCTACGCTCGCGCAAATATATTGGAAGTGGTTTGACATTAACGTCTGTGATGATACCCTTCACATCGTCGTCTGAACCATTGCTTAGATTTTAGAGTATAAAATGTTGGCTTTCATCCAAACTTAGCCGTTTCTTACTTGTTTAATTTAACTTAGGGCTGAGTTACAGCCCTTCATAGTTTTTCGATAATCGACAAGTGTACCAATTTTCATCGCGCCGTCTAAATGTTTGCTCAACAAAAATATTTGATAAGGTCATCGTTTTCGGAGAGACTGGAAGTTATTTAAAGGTTTAAAAATAGCATGAACACCTGGATTCAATAATTTTTATCTCAATAGTACCTCATGCAGCTGCTTAATGTTTTTGCACTTATAAATAAGAATACTTTTCTTATACCCAGTCGTAAGAGCAAGGAGTAAAATGCTTGAAGAAAAAATTTCCTTGTGGAAGTGAAAATCCAACTCTTTGTATATTTCTTGTTTAAATACCGCATTTATGTGAACCCATATGTTTTTAGGCCAAATGTGATTTGTAATTTTTGACAAAGGAAAATAACTTTTTTTTCTAATTCTTAAAAATTTTTTCTTTTCTGTGCAAAAATATAACAGAAGGAATTGCGTTGCTCTTTTACTTCTATGAGTTTACCGATGAAACACAGACTTGGTGATTGAGAAAAAAAAAGCTCACATACTATTTTTTTTATGTAGCAGAGGTGATATTCTATAGAAGCTTATGAAGGAAACTCGTTGCAGAATTTACCACTAGGTATCGGATATACAATTATCCATTGATACGCACCAACGATCTGATACTCACCAGAAGCCAAGGGACAATCGAAAAGGCGGACTTCACCCTTCGAACCTACCACAAACAAGGTGAAGACTATTCTATCGGGCAATTAACTGAAGGTCATATTTTTTGGATTACAGATTAAAGCCAATCTTAATCCATTACTGAACTTAAGCGTTGTTTAGTCATTTTTACATCCGAGATACCGACTAGTGAGTAAGATGCTTTAATAATAGAAGTTTAGAATTTAAAAACTCTTACTTCCATGCACCATATATATTCTTCAATATATAGTGAGTTATTATGTTAGTTTGAGACTTCAACAAGAAAGAGCGTTGACTGCTGCTGCACCGAAGCTATAATAACATTCACAGACTAATTTTTATACCACAATCTTTAATCTGATTTTGAGCAGCCTCATTAAATAATGAGACTGATTCCATAAAAACCGTATATTAGAAAATTATTCTACAACTCTGCCATCCCCTTCAAAGTAGTCCCCTTGGGCATCTATACAGCTATTCCAGCGCGTTTTCCATGCTTCGTCAAATTTCTGGAACGCTTCGACTGGGATGGCCGCGAGTACCCTCGTCACGGCCGCTTGGATGTCCGTAATCGACTCAGAATGGGTTCCTTTGACCACCGATTTTGTTTTAGGAAACAAAAAAAGTCACAGGGTGACATGTCAGGTGAATAAGACGGCTGTTGCAACACGGCGATCCCTTTAGAGGCCAAATACTAGGACACGCTGAGGGCGGTGTGGCACGGCGCGTTGTCGTGATGAAGGATCCAGTTACGAGCGATATCTGCGCGCCTGTTGACCCTGTTGACTCCTTTTCGCAATCTTTCGAGTACTTGGTAATGGTAGACTTAATTCACAGTTTTCCCCGAACTGTTAAACGCCGATCTTCACGGATTAATGCGCGAACACGCATTCGCAACAGTCCGCAGCTCGACTAGTCTCGCACTCTGCGCCTCGTCTTTCACGCTTTCACGCCCTTCTTAAACTCTTTGTGGCATCGAAACACCTGGGACGACTAAGAGCACTATCACCATTCACTCTTACAATTTTAGCATACGTTTCCGAAGCTGTTTCGCCCAATCTGGTGCAAAATTTTATCGCGACGCGTTGCTCTTGATTTCGATTTTAAATTTTCGTGACGAGCACTACAAACACACGTCTACTCAAGTTGACGCAGCAGGCGAACTAAACAAGCTAGAAATGATACATATATCAATGGAGAGGGGAGTGATGCCGAAAAAAGAGAAAGAGAATTTCAAGGTCACAAGTTTACCACAAGTGCGGCAATGAAATCAGTCTCACTACTTAATTGTCAAACCTCGTAGAGTAATTTTCAAATATACGATTTTTATAGAATCAGTATCATTACTTAATTGTCATACCTCGTACATACATTGTGACAAAAACGGTTCCGAAAATTGTAACTAAAACGCAAAGTATTTTATTAGTCATCCATATTTATTTATATATCTTCAATCTGGTACCACAAAGCGGCAATTTCATCAGTTGAAAATGGTGAAAGTCGTTCAGAGGGTATGTCTTCAACGATATCTCGACCGTCTTTGAAGGCTTTGTACCACTAGGCTTGTGTTTTTGATAAAATTGGAACTTACAGTGAAGTCTTTTCCAACATTCGCAATGATTCCCTACACGAAATTTGGTTATAAATACAAAATTTTAGGAGACATTTTTTGGGTACTCCAATTATTGGCGTTTTTCAGTTAAATTGCATTTAATTGCGAAATAATCACGAAAAATTTGCTGTTGCTATGAGTTCATTGAGCTTTCAAGATAAAGTCAATTCGATAAGTTAATTAATAGCTGCAAATGAAAGTATATATTTAATTATTGAGAAACTGTAAATGCCCTTGACTTCTGATAACATACAAATATTGTGTGAAAACTTTTTTTTTGCGTTACCATTTCAATTGCTTTCATCTTTTCATTACTCACCACTTAACTAAATCTATTTCTATTTTAACTGGCCTAGAATATGACTCATTAGTCTATGTAAGAAATATTTAAAGCGCGCTTTCTGAATATCATCCGAATTCACTTATAAAATTATTCCGAAGTTCAGGATTTCAGATGACCAGAGGAGATTAAGTTTAATTATTTGAGAAATAAAATAAAATAAAAAATAAAAAGAAATAATTATAAACGATATCAATATTTTGAATTTTTATTGATAAAATTTGATCAAATGAAAAAGTAGAAGATTTCCTCCGGAGAATACATTTACGTTACAAAGGTCAGTGATCCATTTTACAAGAACAGTAAGCAGTGCTACTTGAAACCGGCAATACTGCGTAAGACATTGCTTGACTACCATACAAGTAGCTAATTGGTTTACTGCCCCTAATCCAATCAGCTGATTATTGGAATATCATTACTTAAGTTTCTTAATAAATTCGTTGGATTGATAAGATTGAATTATCTACTACACATTGGTTTTACCATGTCGGGTACTGTCGATCGGCTACTAATCTTAAAGAACTTTTTGCGCTCACTTCATTTGCAGCTGCCAAGGTGTTAAAATGTGTTGCAGTTGTTGTGGCGTAACTCAGCAGAAAGTATGGGTGTTTCTAACAGCCGTTTTGTTCCTTGTGACAGGATTGCTCTTAGTAATTTTGTGGACAGACTTCATAAACGATAAAATATACGATGTAAGTGTTTCACAATTCAGTTGTTCACTTTCTCGAAGAACTTTAAATAAAAGAACTTCAAAAGGCAAATTTTTGAAGATTTGCAATTGCCTTTTATTAATACGTTTTTGCTTCGCAGATGCTGCCCCTTGGTCCTTGCTCGAACACATACGACAAATGGGTGCAGACACCCATACCGGTCTACATGTATATGTATCTCTTCAATTGGACAAATCCGGACCAGGTACGCACAATTGGTGTCAAGCCGAATTTCCAGCAAGTGGGTCCATTTGTTTATAGAGAGGAAAAGCTCAAAGAAGATATAACCTGGCACTCAAACAAAACTGTGTCTTACTATGGGCAGCGTACATGGTACTTTGAACCCGAGATGTCGGGAGCCTCGCTGGATGACCTAGTAACTTGTCCGCATCTGCCCTCTTTGGTAAGTAACGTGACATAAAAGTTTGACTTATTTGTAAAACGCTTTCATTTTTGCAGGCCGCAGCAAACGTGATGCGGAATGAATCAAAAATTCTCAAATTAGGTTTCAATGTCGCACTCAATAGTAATGGTGGCGCGCTTTATCAGACACACACTGCCGGTGAATGGCTTTTCGATGGTTTTTACGATGAATTTCTGGACTATGCTATGAAACTAAATAGTTCCATGACTGGCCCTGTGGAGTCGAATCATTTCGCTTGGTTTCTTAATCGCAACGGCTCTAAAGAGTTCGAGGGCCTCTTCACCGTACACACTGGTCAAGGCGATTTGACCCAAATGGGTGAAATTAAATTTTGGAACGGCGTAAATCATACTGGCTACTATGAAGGTGAGTGCGGTCGTCTGAATGGCAGTACTGCCGATCTGTGGGTGCCGAATATTGGTCCCGAAGAATACATCACGGTCTATATTACCGACACTTGTCGCATTATCAATCTGGTACCAAGCGGTGAAGTCGAAATTGAAGGCATCAAAGCGACCATGTATGAAACGAAACCGGACACATTCGACAACGGTCAACGTAATGCCGATATGAAATGTTATTGTCCACGTGAAAAACAACCCGACAATTGTCCGGCGACTGGTGTGACCGACCTCGGTCCATGCGCTGATGGTGTACCCATGTACTTGTCGCACCCACATTTCATGTACGCCGATGAGAGTTTCGCAAACACCATAACTGGTCTCGAGCCCGATTATGACAAACACAATTTTTTCATAGTTATGGAGCGAAAGCTGGGTGTACCATTGCAGGTGAATGCCAATGTCATGGTCAGCTTACACATAAGGAACGACAGTGATATAACGTAAGTAACGCATTTTTTTGGACAATGTGTTAAGAAATATTTATTATTTTTGTAATCTTTAGCATTTTGCGTGACATACCGGAGTTTTATGCGCCGCTTTTTGTGACCTCTAGTACGGCTGTTATTAGTAAGGAGCTTGCAAAGGAAATTAAGGTGAGATATGCTTGACCCAAATTCATATTACTTAATTGTTTATACCTTCTGCCTTATTCTTACCATCTACAGCTCGCTTTGAAACTGCCCGCGATTGGATTTTATTGCGGAATAGCGGCTATAATTATAGGCGCTATTATTGGATCTGTTGGCATATACCTGACCGTTACTCACAACTGGTATGGCGAATCTAAAAAATAAATGTTTAAAAAAGTTTATAGCTTCCAGCAAATAGATATTAAAGTAAATTTTATTATAACCTTCATGAGCTATGTTTTCACTTTTTGATCTTCGATGATATAGGGTGATTTTTTTGAGGTTAGGATTTTCATGCATTAGTATTTGACAGATCACGTGGGATTTCAGACATGGTGTCAAAGAGAAAGATGCTCAGTATGCTTTGACATTTCATCATGAATAGACTTGCTAACGAGCAACGCTTGCAAATCATTGAATTTTATTACCAAAATCAGTGTTCGGTTCGAAATGTGTTTCGCGCTTTACGTCCGATGAGCGATGAGGCTCATTTCTGGTTGAATGGCTACGTAAATAAGCAAAATTGCCGCATTTGGGGTGAAGAGCAACCAGAAGCCGTTCAAGAACTGCCCATGCATCCCGAAAAATGCACTGTTTGGTGTGGTTTGTACGCTGGTGGAATCATTGG
This sequence comes from Bactrocera zonata, assembly GCA_037783105.1. Classification (NCBI taxonomy): domain Eukaryota; kingdom Metazoa; phylum Arthropoda; class Insecta; order Diptera; family Tephritidae; genus Bactrocera; species Bactrocera zonata. The sequence goes on along the minus strand of JBAWJQ010004603.1, from coordinate 15,538 downwards.
ACCGTATTTTTTCAAAGATGCTGTTGGACGCAACGTTACGGTAAATGGCGATCGCTATCGTTCGATGCTAACAAACTTTTTGTTGCCAAAAATGGAAGAACTGAACTTGGTTGACATGTGGTTTCAACAAGATGGCGCTACATGCCACACAGCTCGCGATTCTATGGCCATTTTGAGGGAAAACTTCGGACAACAATTCATCTCAAGAAATGGACCCGTAAGTTGGCCACCAAGATCATGCGATTTAACGCCTTTAGACTATTTTTTGTGGGGCTACGTCAAGTCTAAAGTCTACAGAAATAAGCCAGCAACTATTCCAGCTTTGGAAGACAACATTTCCGAAGAAATTCGGGCTATTCCGGCCGAAATGCTCGAAAAAGTTGCCCAAAATTGGACTTTCCGAATGGACCACCTAAGACGCAGCCGCGGTCAACATTTAAATGAAATTATCTTCAAAAAGTAAATGTCATGAATCAATCTAACGTTTCAAATAAAGAACCGATGAGATTTTGCAAATTTTATGCGTTTTTTTTAAAAAAAAAGTTATCAAGCTCTTAAAAAATCACCCTATATATGGTTTGTTGATCCCGCATTACATAAAACAGGGTCGGTAAATACTTGCAAGCACAGTCGTTTCTTTGGCAGGCGAAATCTATTTTTTACGGATAGCTTTGTTTGAGAATTATACTATTTGATGAATTCTGTAAATAAAATCATATTATTACTTCCACCATGTAGTTAGTGGCCACTTGTTTAACGAATGATGTTTGTTACCCGAATTTTCCTAGGTTTCGAAAGTAGACCAAATTTAGTGCTCACAATAGTTACTTTCTTTTGTTACATTTTTCCACTTTTCCATATATCAGCAGTCTGGATCTCAGCAAGTTGGATCTTATGAAACACATCCCTGTGTAATATCTACGTCGAAAAAAAATGAATCCGATTTTACACGGTCTTTGGTTGTAGGTAGCGACTCATGAATTTTCTTATACTCTCTCTTTATCTCTCTCAATCGAGAAGCAAATATAGTAATACATACTGTATACAATTTCATACATAAAGCACATAATATTTAGATAAATTTTTTCTGACGGGATTAGGTGTCCGACCACGAAAACTTCCAATATTGTCTAGCGCCTGAAAACGTGATTAATATACGCTTATTGCAAACATCATAATATATTCCCTCAATCGGACTGAGCAAATCAACTGACCCCAAGGTTTGTATGTATGTATACTTTGTTTGGTCATGCCTTGCGAATGTTCAGAGAAAAAAATAACACTCGAACACTGTGAATATTATGTGTGTACCCAGATTATGGGAGAGGGTCTGATAAACGATTTTTTGCTAGAAGCTCTCACTGCTATAGCTTTTACTGTAACTGAACCCTACTAAACTTAAAATATTCGTTGTATATATACAAATATACTACTGAATCACATATGGTTAATCCCATTCAAACGGTTTGTTTGACCTTCAAGGTCCACACCATATCTTTGTATGTCACATTATTTTTATCGCTATACGTATATAAGCGTAAACTACAGTCAATCAGACAACATAATTATATGTTGGCTGATATTTATATGCTGATAAGGTGTTTACACTCTGCAACACCTAAACATGACCTTAGGTGATTGCAAGGTGAGTTTCTTGAAACAATAAAGTAAGTTTTTTTCTTTTATTTTAATCGTATAATATTAATTACAAAACAGGAAAGTTTATATTTGATTAAACTTTTTTTCTCGCCTATTGCTTTGGTTACCTCCACTGCCTCATCAAGGATGTTGCCACCTATCAATTAGTATTTTAAATATATTTACTAGGTTATTTCGTCTATTTTATAAATACCTTCTCTTCCAAAAAGACATAGTTACTGGCTTTTTGATTACGGGGCTTTATTTGTCTCTAATACAACTCCTCTTAATAATATCACATATAAAATCAGACGACAATTTATTTAGCATTATGGCAGGGCATTGCGATAAGCAAACACTTTAACTTACATTTAGGTTACCTAGTGGGAAAAATTAACCCTTTTATTATTGTCATTAAAGTGATACAAATATTTATGGCAGCGAAATGCATTGTTGGGGGCAATAATAATTACAACATACCACTAGTTTCCAAGTGGTTTTGTATGTGTACATACACACCAATTTTACAACACTTGTTCTGTGCTTATCTCATTATATTGATATGGATTACATTATGAGATTACTTGGTCAGTTGATTAGATCGCTTACAGCTCGGTGAAATAGCTGATAACGATTTTGATAATAAATCTTTAGTGGCAAGCTACTAAGAACACGTTAACTTCGGTTGCACCAAAGCTACAACACCCTTCACAGTTGAGTTTTTATAGCATATGAGGATATAAAATAAATTTATTCTGATTTCGATCGGTCAGCTTGAAAAGCAGCTGTCCATCTGAACGATTTCTTCAGATATTGTATCGAAGCTTTGAACAACACAGGTCTACAAAAACAATTTTTTTTTTTGTTGCTTTAATGTCTTAGCAAACTTTCGGTGATTCCAAGTGTTCAAACTACCGCCTTATTCATGAAAATATTGAATATGCTCTTGTTTTTAAGATAAATATCAAAACCTTATCATATATCAAGGGCTACAAAAACACTGTGGACCAGTGTATTAATCTATGCCAAATTTCCTGAAGATAGTTTTCCAAATAAAAAAGTGTTCCACATACGTATGGGTCAGTTTTGTATTGTAACCATAATGGTTCCATATTTTCGGTGCCCACATAAAAAATATCATATCGATATCTCAAAAATAGCTAATCATTTAAATATACCAAAAATATTATAGGTTCTCCGACTTTTCTCTTAGGGTTTTACAAACATTGTGGCAAATTTAATATACCCCATACATGGTGTCTTTCTACTCCTTGTCTAATGTATTATGACTAAAGGGTGAGCCATTTCGAGGTTCCCTACTTTGCTAGAAAAAACACAGAAACTTCAAATTCATTAGTTAGAGTTTATTGTTATTTTAAAGAACATTCTTTGGCATTTCGTTTTTGAAGTTTATCTCTTTCAAATGTTGGCCGTGGCTACGCCTCAGATGGGACATCCGTTGAGTCCACTGCTCCATGACACGTTTGAGCATTTTGACTAGTAACTGGTAAATGACATACGTGATATTTTGCTACAAGGCCTAATTTAATACGGGATCGTCCCCGTAGACTTGAGACTTTATATATTCCCACAGGAAAAAGTTTAATGGTACGATATCGCAAGATCTTGGTGGCCAATCGACTGGCCCAAAAGGTAAAATTATCTGCTCACCGAAGTGTTCTCTCAATAAATCAATTGACTGATGCGATGTGTGGGAAGTGACGCCGTTTTGTTGAAACCAAATCAAATAATCGGTTATGATGATGTGACAATGGAAGCCATTGACGGTGATGAAATATAGACCGCTTTGGATTCGTTTTGCCAAATATGTACTCATTTGGTTATTTGTTATCCGCTCTATTTTGCAAATAGTTGGAAAATATATATTTTTTTTCAAAACTTTTGGAATTTTTTACTTAAGGGGGTATTCTAGTCTAGAGGCTCGAATTTTGAGCTTTTTTAACAATTAATAAAAAAGGAGCACTAGATATTTTTACTATCCGCTTTTTTATCATTTGTTTATTAAACTTAGAAAAATATACAAAATAAATTTCAAAAAGAAAATTTTTTCATCGAGTTATGCGTCCTTGAAGAAAAAGGTGGGAAAAAGAGGCCGTGTCCTCATCGGCATGATTTCTACCCTTGTCATCATCTGAAAAATAAAACAATGACAGATTCTTAATGAGTACGAATGGCTCTATGTCATGAAGCAGCGAAATTAAAAAAAAAAATCATAAAATAGCGGCTACTCTAAAAAAAAAAAGGTCGATTTTTTTCACAAAATTTTCAATTTTGTCAATTTTTTTTTAAATATTAAAAATTTCTAATTTTTATTTTTTTGTTGCTTCTAGTGATAGAGATACATATATTTAAAGAATATTAAGAATTAATAAGATATTGTGGCTACCGCATAAAAAAAAGGAGTTTTGAGAAAAACGCGTTTAAAGTTTTACGTTATACGATATTCGCTCAACCGGTCTAGTTGCCACGTCACTAAAATGGCTATAACTTTGAAAATAATTTGAGTTTTGAAAAATCCTTTTAGGGAGATATTTTTGAATATCAAAACTATCGAATAAAGAAAAAAAAATTTTTTCGATTTTTTCAAATTTCTAGACTAGAATACCGGCGTAAATCAGTAAATTATGACTAAAGTAACTTAGTTGACGAGCTTAGTGTGTATGCGTTTGGTATATGTATTTATTTTTATTGGCCTCATAAGTTTCAGTTTGCGAAGCTGAAGGTCGTAAAGACCGTTTAGGTAAGTTACACTTACTACTGAATCTGCCTTTCATCCATCTCAAGCTTTTGCTCAAAGTTATTGTAAGGATTAGGAGTTTAATTAAAAACAACATTACATACATATATAAATAAGGTTTTTTTTATTTGAGAATTTAAAATATAATCACAACAGAAAGTAATAATTTTACATTTTATGTTTCGGGATTAGAGAACAAAAATAAATATTAATCATCGATTATTATTCTCCATTCAGATCTACTACTACATTGTACACCTTTGCATGCGTTGAACCCAATTGTAGAATCACGTGTGCGATCTGAACGTCAATCGTTGGCCTCTTATTTTATTTGTATGATAATAAAACGAAGTCAATCTGTGTAACATCAGGACTTTAAAGTCACTCATCAAATCGATGTTTAAGGGGGTATTCTAGTTTAGAAGCAGGAATTTCAGGTAATTTTTAAAGTATCGTAAAAAAAGGCAATTAATATTTTCACCATCCATTTTTTTACTAGTTATTTATTAATTTTTGAAGAGTACAGAAAAAAATTAAAAACTAAAAAAAAGTAAAAAATTTCAAAAATTATGAGCTGACGAAGTTGGGGGTCTCTAAAAATTTCCACGTGACCATGCCCATGATGTCAACCCTCCTAGTTATCTGAAACCAAAAAGAAAAAAGATTATTAATCCAAAATAAAGTCGCAATGGTCGGAACTACGGAAAAGTGGGAAACCTTTTTTTTCACAAAATGGCGACTGCCTGAAAAAAAAATTTTTTTTTAATCACTTTTTCAGCCTATTTCGAATTTTTAAAAATAATAAAAATAAAAATTTTTTGATGGGGCTAGTTCCAACCATAGACAAGCCTATAAAAAAGACTCTATAAAAATTTCAAGTCAATTGGTCCAGTAGAACCTGAGAAATCGTGGGCATCGCGTTCCGGCCGAACCAGTTTGGATGCCGGGTCAGAAAAATGCCTATATCTCCGAAAATTATTTGAATTTTGAAAAATCCTCTTGTACACATATTATTGAATAGTTAATTTTTGAAAAAAAAAAAAAATTATTTTTTTTTAATTTCTAGACTAGAATACCCCCTTAAGTGGCCAAAAAATAAATTGTTTCAGCTCATGCAGTCGACTTTTTTCATATTTTTATGGAATATATATATGGAATTTTGTTACCATATCCTCCGACCAATCGGCATTATCCTTTCATTTTGGTTACAGTCAAACCAACTTAGAATATTGAATGCATCCTGGTCCCGCTAATGTCCATAGTTGTCTCAATCTTACGATAGGTCACATGACGATCTTGTAGTATTGATTCGCGCACAGTAACAATAATGGAACAACAACTGATTTTGGACGACATTCACAAAATTCTTCTTGGAGTGAACTACGACCTTGATTGGATTCACCATATCATCGATTAACACTGGTCCTTGACGGAGCTTCATCGCCAAAACGTGGCAATGTGCTATTGCTGAGTTAATCCACGTGGAGATATAAAAAAACTCGCACGAAAATATTTGCAACTTAATCATTTTGCTCTGATATGAACATTTTAAGTTACTGTTATTTAATTTGCTTTTTGTTTGTGTTCTTGTGATTATTCTCTGTTGGATTATTCTTACTAGAAGCCTTACTAGTAAAACTTCTGACGTTCAATTATTTTTTTTTTATAAGTTTTTACTAGCCCTAAAAAGCACCCTATATGCATATACAAAGGTACTCATTTTATGGTTTGAAATATTTTGTGTTTCCATTTTGACTTGTCACTTTGACTAAAGACCATCGTGGTGCTTTATAATACTTTAAACCTGAAATAACATATATTTTCGGTTAGAACAACCGTTAGGTGCATAAATAAATATTTATGAAGTGTATAATCATGTACAAACTGCTACTAGTTTGCTGTTATTTTTAGCGATAATTTCGGGTAATATTTTCTGGTACGAAGCGCAACTCACGCTAACCGTAAACGCGACCACAAACCACTAACCCGTGTGAGCTTCTATGTAGGTGTTGACTTTAGCCCATTAAATTGCATGCCACTGGCCACCAGCTAACGGTGCCTAGGTATTTTTCACAACTGCCCACGTACTCACCAGCTGTGTTAGTGTGGTGGTTTCGCCACCCTATTGTGCCTACTGCCCAACCGGGGTAAATGCCCGCTCTCCACTAGTAACGTGTTGAAATTGCGCTAACAGAAAGTTAAAATGGCTGTCAAGATGCAAAACGCATATGTTGCACGCTTCGTGCAGTACACGGCAACCGGAGAGAAAAAATCGAAAATTAGTAAACAAACTTACCGTAATCAAGCGTTGCATACTTGGCGGTAACTGGTTAAGTATAGCCTCTCAAAATGGTTAAATTTATTAATATGTTAATAATTGTGTGTAACATGCACCATGCACTTGCAACAGCAAACACCATACACCGTACACTTTCAACCAGAAATACTTTTACAGCAAAATTATATTATGGGATTTATTGTTTTTGTTGCAAAGCTACTAGTTATGTATTTATGGGACTTTAGCACGCAAGTGTTCGGGCATTAAGTCAATTCTGAGCGTCGACTGTGGCGTAGGACCACAATATTGCGTTGAATGAGAGCCATATTGGGGCAGTAGGAGGGTTAGCATAAATTAATGAGACCAGCAATTGTCGTGTTTCATACGCCACATTCCATTATTTACTCAAGGTTCATAAGTATGTTATTTATAATATTGGTGCTAACAAATTTTTGGTTTGGACGCGCTTGTTTTAATGTTTCCAAAAGATGTTCTTGCTTTCCCTTTTTCATCTACACAATTGGTTTGAGGAAAGACATGAATGAGATCATAGGTATAATTTCAGTTGCAATTTTCCAAATTCAATCCAATCTAATACAATATTACTTTTTTTCAACCGTGTGGAGGACCCGGCAGTAACGCAGTAGATAACTGTTTTTTAGTAACTTGAGGAGAGGTATAAAAATTATACTGCTCTCCAAAAACAATTTTTTAATTGCCCTGGATATCTTACAAATTTTGATGCCCTCAAGTGTCCTGATTACGACCTTCTTCATGGAAATTTTTAGTGTCCTCTTGTTTTTAAGATAATTGCATATCCAATATTTTTTTAAATGCCGGATTGTTAGCAATAAAAATTATGTTTTAGAGTCATGATGGAGGTTTTGTGTACTTTTTCGCGCCTGCAAACATCACGTAATTTCTATCCTCAGGTTTCTTACGGAGAATAAGGGGAAATGTTTAAGGTTTTACTAAAAACAAATAAGGATATATCTTTTTTAAATGTTGCAATGAAAGCAGGGTAACTTTGACCTAGCGTTGACTTCAAACACGAAGTAATTGGCCACACTGCTTTGGCACCTTCAATGGGCCTCTGTACGGTGCTAATAATGATGGCTTGATTCTAGCTTGCTATGAATGAACGGTTTTGTTGAACTATGCCAAATAGTATCTTTCACTCACGATAATGTGAAACACCGAAATATTGGAACAGTTGCTGGAACACGAGCAATCTACTAAGCAAATACCGGTGCCGTTATGTTTGATATTGGTAAAACCTCTGACCATCGGGTGAATCTATCAACTGTCCTAACAGGCTCACTATGTCCATGCGTACGTGGCCAAATCTTTTACTGGGAAACTGTCAGCGCTGCAGTACACTCTTTTTGTGTTGGATGATTTAATTCCATTGACATCTAATACAGTTCTTGGAAAATAGCTTACTCTCACTATGAGTCCTGGAACAAAAAAGTCGCTTGACCATCAGGCTTGCAATTGCGTGTATGCTAGGATACGACAAAATGTGTGTTTCTTGCAGGAATATTGAGCAAAATTTCGATGTTACAAACGGACGTTGGCGACCCGTGGAGACATCGTGGTAAAACGAATTTCTTTAGATTAAAAGAAGGATAGATTATTTATACCATTACTGCACTAGTTTAATTCTCCATTATCGACTTGATCCACGGCTAACTCATCATAAATTATGCAGCAGCGGTCAGTGATTGTATTCGTAAAAAAAATCAGGGGCGAAATCACTTCATCCCTAACATGATGTACGTCGATTTTAAGTCGAGCTGCCTGGTTTGTCGGTCTGTAGCCTTGTGTATCAACTGACGAAAAGCGCAAAAGTGATGAGTTTAAGGTCAGTGTACACATGACAGGCACGTCCTTCGATCAAATATCGAAAGTGGCGGACGCAAAATACAACACTGTCAGCACTCGATCATAAGTGCCGGCCGTTACTTCCTGCCGTTCCTGCAGGACTTTTCTACATTCTTAGCAATTAAAATGTGATTTCAAAAATTAACTTCAAAAGAATTTCTGGAGCTAACCACCAAACCGTCAAAAAATGTCCTGTTTTACTCAGGGAAAAATGTTTTTTTTTTTTAAAGCAATTCGCAAGGACAACTTAGAAACAATGTAGTCGCCAAGTACCCACATATCGGTATAGAGTATCAATGGATGTGAATAAGAGGATGAACTTTTTTTTTTTTCAATGAACTCAGCAATTTAATACGTGATCAAGTTGGGAAATGATAAAGCAATATTTCCCGAGCTTGGTATAGAAAATTCGGTCCTTAAATGGTAACCATTAAATACCAAATTATAAGGAAATTGTGCAAAATATGCTGACAATGTCAGACTTAAAGAGCAAATTTGACTATCAAATTAGAGTTTCTAAGTGGTTATCTGGATAAATTTATGGATAACTTTAGTCAATTATAGTGAGGAACAGAAAGAGAGCTTCAATCAGCATCTAAAGGGTTGTTGAGATCATCATATGATGGCAGATTACTTCTTCTTCATTACCGGCGTAGACACCGCCAACGCGCTTATAGCCGAGTTAACAACAAAGCATCAGTCGTTTCTTCTTTTTGCTACGTTGCACCAATCGGATATTCCAGGTCCTTTTCAACCTGGTCCTTCCAACGGAGTGGAGATCTTCCTCTTCCTCTGCTTCCCCCGGCGGGTACTGCGTCGAATACTTTCAGAGCTGGAGTGTTTTCGTCCATTCGGACAACATGACCTAGCCAGCGTAGCCGCTGTCTTTTAATTCGCTGAACTATGTCAATGTCGTCATATATCTCGTACAGCTCATCGTTCCATCGAATGCGATATTCGCCGTGGCCAACGCGCAAAGGACCATAAATCTTTCGCAGAACTTTTCTCTCGAAAACTCGCAACGTCGAATCATCAGTTGTTGTCATCGTTCAGGCCTCTGCTCCATATAGGGGAATTATTGGCCGAGAGATGACTTTGCTTATCAATTTCCTACACAGTCCAAAGTAGCACCTGTTGGAAAGAGTTATCCTGCATTGGTTTTCCAGGCTGACATTGTTGGTGGTTTTACGGTGGTTCCAAAATAGACGAAATTATCTACGACTTCAAAGTTATGACTGTCAACAGTGGCATTAGAGCCAAGTCGCGAGTGCGATGACTGTTTGTTTGAGGGCAGGAGATATTTCGTCTTGCACTCGTTCACTGCCAGACCCATTTGCCTTGCTTCCATTTCCAGTCTGGAGAAAGCGAACTAACAGCGCGGGTGTTAAGGCCGATGATATCAATATATCGACATACGCTAACAGCTGTACACTCTTATAAAATATTGTACCTGCTCGATTAAGTTCTGCAGCTCGAACTATTTTCTCCAGCAGCAAACTGAAGAAGTCGCACGATAGGGAATCGCCTTTTCTGAAACCTCGTTTGGAATCGAACGGCTCGGAGAGATCATTCCCGATCCTGACGGAACTTTTGGTGCTGCTCAACGTCAGTTTACACAGCCGTATTAGTTTTGCGGGGATACCAGATTCAGACATCGCGGCATAAAGGCAGCTCCTTTTCGTGCTGTCGAAATCAGCTTTGAAATCGACGAAGAGGTGGTGTGTGTCGATTCTCCTTTCACTGGTCTTTTCCAAGATTTAGCGCATGGTGAACATCTGGTCGGTTGTTGATTTGCCAGGTCTAAAGCCACACTGATAAGGTCCAATAAGTTTATTGACGGTGGGCTTTAATCTTTCACACAATGCGCTCGGTAGTTGGCGCAGATTGTGGGGTCTCCCTTTTTATGGATTGGGCATAGCACACTTAATTTCCATTCGTTGGGCATGCTTTCGTCCGACCATATTTTACCAAGAAGCTGATGCATGCTCCTCATCAGTTCTTCGTCGCAGTGTTTGAATAGCTGCTCCATCATCTTCGATTGGGAGATCGGGTTCGCCTTCTCCTGGCGTTGTACGTTCACTGCCATTCAGCAGGCTGGAGAAGAGTTCCCTCCATAATTTAAGTATGCTCTGGGCATCGGTCACTAGATCACCTTTGGGGGTTCTACAAGAGTATGCTCCGATCTTGAAACCTTCTGTAAGCCGCCGCATTTTTTCGTAGAATTTTCGAGCACTACCCCTGTCGGCTAGCTTATAAAGCTCTTCGTGCTCACGCATTTCGGCCTCTTTCTTTTTCTGTCTGCAATTGCGTCTCGTTTCTCTCTTCAACTCTCGGTATCTATCCCATCCCGCACGTGTTGTGGTCGATCGTAACGTTGCAAGGTAGGCTGCCTGTTTTCTCACCACTGCGACACGGCACTCCTCGTCGTACCAGCTATTCTTTTGCACTTTCCGAAACCTAATGGTTTCGGTTGCAGCTGTACGTAAGGAGTTTCAAATGTCGTCCTACAGCTCCCTTATACCGAGTTGTTGACGAGTGCTCTCAGAGAGCAGGAGCGCGAGCCGATTAAAAAATTATTCGGCTATCTGTTGTGATTGCAGCTTCTCGACGTCGAAATTTCCGTGTGTTTGTTGACGTGCGGTTTTTAATGCACAGAGGTGGGTGCGAATCTTGGCTGCAACAAAGATAGTGGTCCGAGTCGATTTTAGGACATCGGAGCGTACGCACTTCTAGAACACTGGAGACGTGTCTGCCGCCTATCACAACATGATCGATCTGGTTGGGGGTTTTTCGATCCGGAGACAGCCAAGTAGCTTGATGAATCTTCTTATGCTGGAATCTAGTACTACATATAACCATATTTCGGCCCCCGGCGAAGTCGATCAGCCTCAACCCATTTGGGGATGTTTCGTCGTGGAGGCTGAACTTACCGACCGTAGAGCTAAATATACCTTCCTTGCCGACCCTGGCGTTAAAGTCGCCAAGCACGATTTTGACATAGTGGCGGAGACAGCTCACATAAGTGCACTCCAAGCGCTCAAAGAAGGCATCTTCGGTCACATCATCCTTCTCTTCCCTTCGGGACGTGGGCGCAAATCAACGATATATTGAAGAACCTCGCTTGCAGTGAATGGCAATCAAAGAACTTCCTTCACTTGCGTGAACTTCTACAAATGATTCCATCCTCCGTGCAGATTGCTGGTGGTCCTTGAAAAAGTACTATCACCGGGAAAAATATAAGAGAAAATATCAGAGAAGACGTTTTATTCAAACATAACACATGTTTTCGAAATTATTCTCTCTCCGTTTACTGAAATGTATTCTAATGTATTCTTACTTTTCCAAAATAAAACTGGTAGGTTTCATGGATTCTGATTTTTGCAGTCTAAAATGGAAATACTTACATATTTAAACTAAACGAAAGCAAATATCGCAGAAAAATTTAAATTTTATTTCGAAAACCTATTCGTCCCTGTTACTTTTGGCTATTCAGCAAAATCAAACAAACGCTACGCGTAAACCGTTTTGAGTCTACTGAAGACATTAACCGTGAATCGTTATGTGCATTGGAAGCTTTTCCGGAAATTGACACTAACAACTATTTCGAGGATTGGAACACATGTTCGCATGACTCTATCGAAGCCAAGGAGGATTTCTTTGAGGAGATTTCAAAGTAAAAAGTAAGAATTTTTAATTTATGGGCAAAGCCTTATTATTTTACGGTCTTAGTTGTGGATTCAAAATCGACCTTAATTTTTACTAATTATTAATTTTTTTAAATTTTTTTGGTATATACGTTCATATATGTACCCAAAAAATGCTCCAAATTAAAGACTTTAGTAGTTTTCTTTAAAATAAACTCTCAAAACTCAATTATTTTAAGCAGTCGCAATAGGTTGTTTAATTGTTCAATGGCGCAAGTATTGTATATGAATATTAATTTGCTACGACACACAGCTCCATCCACCATCACCAATCCTTTTTTACTTAAAAATCCCGCCCCAAGAAAATTCATAGAAATTCAGACCTCCTACCTTTAACAAAACAATAGCTGGAGGACATTTATTTCCTTCGTCCTTTTCTGCTTTTCCTTTATTGAATGCAAGTTGTAATGCGAACGAGGATTGTATTAACTTAAGTTATGGAAAAATTGCTGCAGCAAAATGCTGACCTAATTTAAACGGTAGAATTATCTCGCATTAAGCCGCAATCTGCGCAAATAAATATATATGTACGTACAGTGTAAGTGTGTGCGTGCAACATATTTATATAAAAAAGTGGAATAGCAATAGCTTATATTGACCGCTCACCTCATTCAATACGGCGCATTGCAACGGCAGTGCCATTGCGATTAAAAAGTGCTTAATACATTTTGCATTGATCCGTATCGTTTACTTATTTATAGGTCTTTACGCTCGCATATTTGTGAAATGATGGAAAACGAGGTCAGGGCAATATCAATTCAATAGAGCAACAATGCGCCTTTTCTACTGCGCTGTTGCGGCCCTTACTATTGTTGTTGTTGCTATAGTTATTTCCCATAAAAGCGAAGTGTATTTGTATGGCTGTGAAATTTTAAATAAACTCACACACTCGTACATACGACTAATATCCCGCACTTAGCAGCTGGACCAAGTGACTTTGTTGACCTGTCGGCCGTGGCTTGCGACACGGCTGCCCCCCCCACTACTTGGCCTGTGCCTTTCGCAGCATAGCCGCGTCGTAATTTGGCTTATGTTGCCAACATTTGCTGCCTAAGTGCATTTAAATAAATTTGAATGACAGTGACATGCGCACACACACACACACTCAGCCACACTTGCAACACTTTGAGAAGAGGAGAAAATGCAAATATTTTTAACTTTACTGAATTGTTGACTGCGCCTACTCGTGTATGTACGAATTCTTATATATATACATACATACATATATAAGTATAATATGTATGTACATATGTATATGTATTTGTGTTAAGAGCAGCGGGTTAAGGCAATATTTATGCAACTGTGGTCGCATTTTTTTTGTAGTTGCTGTCAACAGCAGACTGTCGCTAATGAAATTTGTGTGTGTGTATGTGTGTTGTTGTTGTTTTCCTTCACAAATACAAAAACGCAGCCGACAAAATGAATTTATACAAGCCGATGTGTTGTTTTGTGCGGTGCGCCGGAGCGTATGAGTAACATGGCCTAAAAGGCGGGATGAGAGCAGACGCAAATACATGCGATTGTATGCTAAAGTGTGAGTGTGCATTCTCGTACCGAGGCTGAAAAAGGGACTTATATAACTATTTGCCAGAAATAGGCTCAGCAGAAAGCTCTGCTATATATGTAAGTAGGCATCGCAGTGTTTTTGGTAGAGCGAAAAAGCGGCATTGTATTGCAGTTGTCGGTTGAACCGTTATGCTCCATTGTGGTGCATTTATCACTTTTCACGCCAACGAAATATGCAACTACTTGTTGGCTTTATTATTGTTGTTGAGATTACGATTGTCGCACTGTCAAGCTAGTTTGAGTATTCTCTCAAGCATTGGCTTTGTCGGCACATTTTTAATTTAACTTCAACTGAGGGGAAATTTACTTTTATGCTGTTTATTGAATAAAATTTTCGTTATTGATTAGGCAGACAAGAAAATCATAATAAACTATCCAGATAACTTACAAAATATTCTGGACAATTGCACAAACTTAAAGGTATGTATGTATATGAGTATACAGTTATGTAAGGGGGTACTCTAGTCTAGAAATTAAAAAAAATCGAATTTTTTTTATATTTTCAAAGTTTAACTACTCAAGAATATGTGTACAAGAGAATTTTTCTAAATTCAAATTATTTTCGGAGATATAGGCATTTTTCTGACCCGGCATCCAAACTGGTTCGGCCGGAACGCGAAACTTTAAACGCGTTTTTCTCAAAACTGACTTTTTCGGAACGATACCCACGATTTCTCAGGTGGACCGAGTTACTTGAAATTTTTATGGAGTCTTCTTCATAGGCTTGTCTATAATTGGAACTAGCCCCATCTCCAAATTTTTACTTTTATTATTTTTGAAAAATTCGAAATTGTCAGAAAAAGTGATCCAAAAAAACTTTTTTTTAGGCAATCGCCATTTTGTGAAATTTTTTTTCCCCACTTTTCCGTAGTTCCGGCCATTGCGACATTATTCTAGATTAATATTTTTTTTTTCTGTTTGGTTTAAGATAACCAGGAGGGTCGAAATCATGGGTATGGTAACGTGAAATTTTTAGAGAGCCCCCCCTTTGTCAGCTCATAATTTTTGAAATTTTTTTACTTTTTTAGTTTTTAATTTTTTTCTCTACTCCTCTAAAATTAACAAATAACTAATAAAAAAATGTGTATTAAAAATATTATTTTTTTTTTTACGACACTTTAAAAATTACCTGAAATTCATGCTTCTAGACTATAATACCCCATCAAATTGTTATTTGATTCAGAAAAACACTTTTTCAATAGCCTTTTTTTGACAGAGTCTTACGACTGAACAATGTTTACAAACCGTTCAACTTTATTATGGAAATTCACATTCTGTAAAAATATTTTTCGCGCGATTCGCTCAATTTATGATCAATATAATCGACCTACTGAGCGTAATATTCGCAACATCATCACCCTTCTTGACACCCAGCATTCATAATCGGAAAATATTGGAACGAATATATTACGTCCAGCACGCAGTGAAGAAAATATAGCAGTCATGGCTGAGACTGTATACGAAGACCGTAGAGAGACGATTCAACGTCATTCGCAGCAACTGGCACTTTCGTATATAACGACTTGATGCATTTTACGTCGAGATCTTAAATTGAAAGCGTACAAATGCAAGAACTGAATCCTTTCGAACTTCTCAAGCAACATCGCTTGGCTCCTAAAAAGTTCCAAGAAGATCCAACGTTTTTGAGCCGATTTTTATTTACCGATGAGCCCCATTTCTGGCTCAATGGGTATGTAAGAAGCAAAATTA